>JARBWK010000002.1:57520008-57564040 GCA_030556195.1 Anolis apletophallus
GGCACACTTTCCCAACAATGTCTGCATGTGCTTGTGCAGAGGGGCCCTCCTTTCTTTATTTGCTCGAAAAGTAGCTTGTGCATTCATCTGCTGGCCTAGAAATTTCAGTTCTAATTGCACATTATCTAGCCCTCACACAAAACCAAGGAGCAGCCTTGAAACTGATAAAGCTTTCTCTTTATTTCTGCAGCGGAGTATCCCTTAATAAAGAGGGGAAAGGGATAAAGAATTGAAATCCCATTGTTGATTTTACCTCTTCAGTGGTGATGCTTCTTTATATATGAAGTAGAAATGGCATTATAAAAAGTTACCCCAACTGTCTTCAGAATGGATACCTCTGACAGAACAGATTCCCGTCTACCCCCTTCATTTTCCCCAAACACTCCTCTAAATGTGTCCTAGAGATATGGAGGAGTCTCCAACAAAGTATTAGGAATGGAGAAGAAAAAGAAATATCCTATTGTGTCTCTAGATTAAGTGGAAACCCTTTAACAAGTATACAAGTAATTCTCTGAGTGTTCTCACATCCTAAACACACACACACACACACACACACACACTGTATAGTAGTGGAAAAGCTCTCCAATATACAAAAGAAAGTTACAGAGTTTTCAAATCTTTCACAATTTTACCTCCATTCCATAGGTTTACTGCTACTCTTTCCAACCTCTAAACACAAACCTCTGAATTTATGCAGAGGGTCACATTCCAAAATAGATCATTCTTTTCCTCATAAAGCAGTATGCAACAAAAAGTAGATTTTATTTTATTTTATTTTGTGTTTCAAACCCACAAGGTTATAGGAGTACAGTGTTCCCTCGCTTATTGCGGACTCACTGTTTCGCAGATTTCAAAAAATATTAATTTAAAATATATATCATGGTATTTTCACTGCTTTGTGGGGTTTTGCCGCCACCACTCTACAAGGCACTTTCCGTCCTCAGTCTTCCCTCCCTTCCTCCAGCCTTGAAGGGCCCTTCCTTCCTTCCTTCCTTCCTTCCTTCCTTCCTTCCTTCCTTCCTTCCTTCCTTCTTTCCTTCACTTTATTTTAAGTTTATAAAGACTTAAAATAGTGTATAACTACTAAAATAATGTATAAATATTAAAATAAATAGAACATCCCTACATCACGATTGTATGAATCCACATACAACCTAATCTCAGCAATAAGTGAGGGAACACTGTATTGAAGATACTGTTGACCCTCTATATTCACAGATTCTGCATTCATAAATTCATAGCTTGAAATATATATATTTTCAAATATATATATATATATATATATATATATATATATATCCATTTTATATAAACAACATCATTTGACTATTCTGTATATAATGAGATGAGCATCCACGGATTTTGGTATCCATGGTGGGTCACGGAACCAAATCCTAGTAGATGCCAAAGGCCCACTGTATTTCCCTTCAGCAACAAAACTACAAGAGCCAGAGAAGAAATGAACTGAGAGATTCATCAAGATATCCCTAGGTTTTGCAAACCTGTCATCTTATGAAAGGAAGTAGAGAAATATATAAAAGCTGAACAATGGTAACACAATTTCCATACAGCTTTCTTCAAACCGTCAAACCAGATGACCTGTGTAGGCACATGAAAACCTGTGTGAGGAACCTGACAGGGCTGGAAGAGAAACCATAAGAGAACAGATCTGAAAATATAGCTTTAACCTTTCCTCCTCTGCCCTCTTTCAGACCTCAAACTGCTGCTCCTCAGGGAGGGTCAGATACCAACAAAAATGCTTTTATCTATCAACTTTGAACTTGTGATGGGAGTTATATGACAAAATGGATCTTACAGAACATTCTTGCTTCTTTCAGTATTGAGCTTCTTGATAGTACATGGCAGGCAGACAGTTGCAAGACTGAACAAAACAGTTTCAGCTGCCAAATCAGATTCATGAACACACACACGCAACTTATATTTCCAGAGATTACTACCTAGACCTTCTTGTTCTCCCTTTTCCAATTATTATGATAGGAACATGACACTTAAAAAAATATTTGCCCCAATTCTAAACAAGCAATTCAGATGACTTTTGAGGAGCATTTTTCCCTCTCAGCCTCTGGTGCCAAGTTTTGAGTCTGCTGTGACTGGAATGGTTTTTAGGATGCTGTTTCTTTTGTTTTTTTGTATAAACTGTTTTGTTTTTTTGCTCCAAATTCTATACTTTGGACTGATGTTAACACCAAAGGAGGTGGAGATATATAAAGAGATCAACATGAAAATAGAAATAATATTAGGAAGGCAACAGAGTGGGCCAACAATTAAATCATGTATGTGCATTCATGATCATGCTTATTCATGCCAGGCTTTTATAATGCATCATGTGCACAATTTCAAATTGGAAGGATGCCTTGAATAGAGTACTATAGGTTTGTGTCATGGGACCAACACTATTTTTTTAAAATCAATGATTCAGATTATGGGGTGGAGAGAAATCTTATTAAATTTGCAGATGATAAAAAAAAACTTTGAGGGGTATCTAATACATTGAAATACTGGAACAGAATTCAATTCTGATAAACCAGAAAAGTGGGCTAAAATTAATGACGTGAATTTCAACAGAGACAAATGCAAAAAACTACACTTGGGCCACAAAAACCAAATGCACAGTTATAGGATTGGGGATTCTAGGCACAGGATTACCATATGTGAAGTGGACCTTGGGATTATTGTTGATGATAAATTGAATATGAGTGTGATGCTGTAGGAAAGGAAAACACTATCTTAGGCTACATTAATAGATGCATAGCTTCCAAGTTGAAGCAAGGGATTTGTTGTTGTTTATTCATTAAGTCGCTTCCGACTCTTCGTAACCTCACGGACCTGTCGGCCATCACCTCCACCAGCTCTTTCAGGGTCAAGCCAGTCACTTTAAAGATACCATCTATCCATCTTGCCCTTGGTCGATCCCTCTTCCTTTTTCCTTCCATTTTCCACAGCAAGGAATAGTCTACCTATATTCTGTGCTACTCAGGCCTCATCTGGAATCCTGTGTTCAACTCTGGGCACCTCATTTTACAAAGTATATAGAGAAGGTAGAACAGGTTCATGGAAGGATAACAATTATAATGAGAGTTATGGAGAACAAAACATATGAAGGAAAGTCGAAGGAGCTGGACATGTTTGGCTTGGCTGCCATAAAGAGGAGAGTGCAGGTTTGTTCTCTGCTGCCTCGGAGGGTAGGCTGCTCCACTGGCTGCCAGTCCAATTCCGGGCTCAATTCAAAGTGCTGGTGTTGACCTTTAAAGCTCTATACGGTTCTGGCCCAGCTTACTTGTCCGAACGCATCTGCCGCTACGTCCCACCTCGTACTTTAAGATCATCCGGGGAGGCCCTGCTCTCGCTCCCACCGGCTTCCCAGGTGAGGGAGAGGGCCTTCTCGGTGGTGGCTCCCCGTCTGTGGAATGCGCTCCCTAGCGACATACGATCAATTCCATCCCTCCTGACAGTCAGGAAAAAGTGAAAGCCTGGATGAGCGAGCATAGTAGCACAGGACAGCACTTTAGTAGTTTTAATGGAAAGTTGGTGAATAGGGCTCAATGCTTTTATGGATGGAACACTGTTTTTAACATAGGTGAATGCATAGGATGTGTGAATATAATTGTATTTTAATGTATTTTAGTGTCAAATGCTGGAGGGTTTTATATTATGTTTTATACTGCAATTGCGATGTAGGCATCAAATTATGCCTTTGGAAAGCTGCTCTGAGTCCCCTCGGGGAGAAGAGCGGGGTAAAATGCCATAAATAAATAAATAAATAATGCATCTACACTATAGAACTGTGTTTCTCAACCTGTGGGTCCCAGGTGTTTTGGCCTACAACTGCCAGAAATCCCAGCCAGTTTACCAGCTGTTAGGATTTCTGCGAGTTGAAGGCCAAAACACCTGGGGAACCACAGGTTGAGATTTTTTTTTATTTCCACCATTTCTACCCCGCTTCTTCTCAACCCCTGAGGGGGGACTCAGAGCGGCCTAACAACGGCAACAATTCGATGCCAAAAACACAGTATGCATATAATAGAAAACCAAAAGCAGTCAAAATTAAAATACATTAAAATACAGTCAGCATTACAATACATTAAAATACAATTAGCATTAAAATATATCATATACATTCACATAAGTTAAAAACAGTATTCCGTCCATAATAGAAGCATTGGGTCATGTCCACCAGTTTGTCATTTCAATCCAATCTAAAGTGCTGTATCGTGCTAATGTGCAAATGCCTGGTCCCATAGCCAGGATTTCACTTTTTTCCTGAATGTCAGGACGGATGGGGTTGATCATATATCAATTGGGAGTGCATTCCACAGACGGGGAGCCACCACCGAGAAGGCCCTATCTCTCGACCCCACCAACCGCATTTGAGGAGTAGGTGGGAGCGAGAGCAGGGCTCCCACCTACGGATGATCTTAAATTACAAGGTGGGACGTAGCGGCTGATGTGTTCGGACAAGTAAGCTGGGCCAGAACCGTATAGAGCTTTAAAGGTCAAAACCAGCACTTTGAATTGAGCTCGGAATTGGACAGGTAGCCAGTGGAGCTGACATAACAGGGGGGTGGTATGCTCCCTGTATGTAGCTCCTGTTAGTAGTCTGGCTGCCGCCCACTGGACTAATTGCAGTTTCCAAACTGTCTTCAAAGGCAGCCCCACGTAGACTGCGTTGCAGTAATCTATTCGGGATGTGACCAGAGCATGGACGACCGTAGCCAGATCAGACTTCCCAAGGTACGGGTGCAGCTGGTGCCCGAGTCTTAACTGTGCAAAAGCTCCCCTGGCCACTGCCGAGACCTGGGGTTCCAGGCTCAGCGATGAGTCCAAGATCACTTCCAAGCTGCGAACCTGCATCTTCAGGGGGAGTGTAACCCCATCCAACACTGCTTTACAATTTATATATTTTAACTGCCATGGCTCAATGTGATGGAAGCTTGGGATATGTAGTTTGTGGAGGCATAATCTACATTGGCAGAGAAGGAAAAACATCATGTAAAACTACAACTCTTATTTGTGTGTGTGTGTGTGTGTGAGAGAGAGAGAGAGAGAGAGAGAGAGAGAGAGAGAGAGAGAGAGAGGGAGCAACTTCAGAAACTGTTGAGAGAATTGGCTGTTTGCAAGGACATTGCCCAAGGGATGTCCAGGTGTTTTGATGTTTTACCATCCTTGTGGGAGGCTACTCTCATGTCCCCACATAGGGAGCAGGAGCTGACAAAGAGAACTCACCCATGCTCTCCCTGGATTCGGACATCCGGCCTGTCGGTCTTCAGTCCTGCTGGCACAAGGGTTTAACCCGGTGTGCCACTGGGGGCTCCTACAACTCTTATGATTCCATCGCATTGAATCATGGCAGTTAAAGTGGTGGTAAATTGCATTAATTCTACTGGGTAGATTAGTCCTCTTTGGAGTGAGAAGGGCGGCATATACTGTAAATGTAGTAAATAAATAAATAAAATAAAAAACACCTGGAGGACCTAAGATTGGGAACCTAAGAATGTAGTGGTACATTCTACATTGAGCAGTGGGTTGGACCTAATGACCCTTTGGGCACTTTCCAATTCTGTGATTCTATTATTCCATGCTAAGAAAACCCCATGATTGATTTGCCTTCAGTTCACCATAAGTCAGAATTGACTCGCTTTCTTAATTGCTGGAATGGGTGGGATTGCTGCCCTAGCTTACAAATCCTTGTGCACAGCAGCAGAGTGTAGTATATGCCTCTCTGAACAAAGAATATCTGCATTTTCAGCTGTGGAACATATTAATACCTGGTGGGCAGAAGAGCTAGAGTTCATTCAAATTTAGGAGGGAATACAAAAGTGAAAAAAATATTGGAAACTCTTTTCAGAAGAAGACCTTAGGAGGAGCAGATTCTAGATCAAAAAAACAGGAATAAAACAAAAAATCATATTTCCACACAGCTTCTTTAAAAAACTGGACATAGCATCATTACATATGCAATTCATGTTTGTAAAGGAGGTCAGGAACTGTTGTAGCTGAATTAATCAATTACTTGGTGTTAACAGATGTTTCTCTACTGGCTTGTTCTCAAATATTTGAGTTCAGATTTGACAAGGTGATGGTAGTTTTGAGGGCAGATTGTTGGACTGGCATAAAAATTGGCTCAAATACACCAGTGCTGTTATTTCTAGATCTGTCTTTTGGACACTATACTTCAGGCTATGAGTTTGGGGAACATTTTAAGTGAATTATATTTATTTATGCATTAAGAGTCAGCCATCCATTTTTACAAAGATAGGGGCACAACCCTGCCATGACATTGAAAAAACTGAGAATATTTCCAAGAAAAGGGGTGGGGGGGAGCAGAGAATGAGCAGCTCCCACCATGGTCTGGGGTGGGGGAGTGCTACTTGCTGTGTCCCAGAAGGAGGAAGAGCAGGCAGATTCACTTATCCTGCAGAACCCAACTACTTTTCCCCTCCCTGTATACCATCAGTGTCTACTGGCAAGGAGGCTGGCCCCCTACCTATCCCGGAACGACCTGGCCACAGTGATCCAAGCCACGGTCATATCGAGGCTGGATTACTGTAACGCGCTCTACGTTGGCCTTCCCCTGTCGGTGACCCGGAAGCTCAAGCTGGTGCAGAACACTGCCGCCCGGCTCCTGTCTGGCACGCCAGCAGGTTGCCACATAACACCTACTTTGCAGGATCTGCACTGGATGCCAATTGAGCACCGGATCACCTTCAAAGTGTTGGTTCTTACCTTTAAGGCCTTGCACGGCCTGGGGCCAGCGTATCTGAGGGACCGTCTCTCCCCATACTGCCCTCTGAGATCACTTCGCTCCGAGGATACCAACCTTTTGGCTGTCCCCTCCGCAAAGGCAGCCAAACTTACATCCACTTGTCGAAGGGCGTTCTCGGTGATTGCACCAACACTCTGGAAAGCCCTTCCTGCAGACATGCGCGCCATCCACGACCTGCTCCCCTTCAGGCGGGCGTGCAAGACCCACCTGTTCCAGCTCGCCTTCCAGGTGTAGGTCTTATTGGTACGCACCCCCCTACTGGAAGTGACTTTATCCCAGGTCGTTTTTAACTGTCGTTGTTTATTGTGACATTTTAATGATGTTTTTATGCTCTGTTTTTATTCTGTAGCTATTTTACGCTGTGTTCTTTTGGTGTTGTGAGCCGCCCCGAGCCCGCCGGGAGTGGCGGCATAGAAGCCGAGCGAAATAAATAAATAAATAAATAAAGTAAGGGAGGTATGGAAAAATGCAGTAGAAGGGAAGAAGAGAAGGAACCGATCCTGCACATGCCCACAATGTCACTTACCCTGTAGGTCCAGCTCCTTTTCATCTTCCTAGGTACTGTGTGTTTCTGTTCCTCCCACACTTTCCTTCCTTTGCCTAGGTGAACTGGACACTTAGGAGGAAAAGGAGCCAGATCCACAGGGTAGCAGAGTGGGGTCTGCTCCTCTTATTTCTGTGTGCTGCAAATGTTTCTTTTGCCAGGGCAAAAGAAGGACGGTACTAGAGAAAACAGAAACACACAATATACCTGACTTCAGAACAGCCACACTCCTCACCTTCTGAGGATAGGAATGCTGTGTGAATGTTCACAAAGCAGCCCCATCTTCTGTATCCTGTCTGACCTTGGCAGTGATTCCTCACCTCCCGCACCTCCTGAAGAATGTTCACATGATAGCTCCAGCTTTAGGAGCTGGGAGTGTCAGTTCATACACATAAGTACTGTAGTCAGAGCCATGAATGTGAAAGGGTAACTTTCCAAGAGCAGTACTGGGTACAAGAGCACTCTAGGAACCTGATATTTCAGTGGGAATACAACCTTAACCAGAACAGGCTGTGATCCCTATCCCAGCTTGGCTTTACTAATGAGCAGCAGCACTTCTGTTGAGGCTACATAACACACACACACACACCCCACCGCCGCAGCTATTCAAATCAGACACTAGAGATTAAGATATTTAATTTGATTTTAATTTGAAGACCAAAGCCATCAGGTGACAGGAAAAATAAATGTGCCACATGGCTGAGATGTGTAGTTTGGTTTTACAGTCAGCACTTTTGAGTGTGTGCAAAGTTCTGTCCTTATATTCTTTCTTATAATTTCTTGTGTCTGCTTGCTTTTCTTCTAAGAAGCTTGGATTTCCCCCTCTCTCCCCCTTCCTGCCGAGCTCTCAGGCCCCTTCCACACAGCTGTATAAAATTCACATTGAACTGGATTATATGGCAGTGTGGACTCAGATTGAGAGGAGCTAAAAAAGTACAAAAAGTGCCCCTCCCAAGAGGAGACGCTCCAAGTGCCCGTACGTCAGCAATAATCTGCCCAAAGACAGCAGAACAAAAAAAGCACCATACTAAGGGTTAATGTGAAGAATGTTACTTGCTGATAAGAAAGAGTATAAATATCTTTGTAACTGCGTAGTTCAGGGCGATAGCCATTTTGTTCCTTGACCTCCATGGTAAGAGGGGTTATTCTCCTCAATGGTGATCACATTGAAATAAAAGGTCTTGTTAAATGGATTTATCGGCCTCAGCTAAGATTCTTCCACTTCTTGGGCTCTGCTACCTAAACCCAAGTTCCCCTACAAGATAACTCAGTTCAAAGCACATATTGTGGATCATCTCCCGTGATATTCTGGGTTATATGGCTGTGTGGAAGAACACTCAGTTTCCAGATTGTATTTTTTTCTTCAGGGCCCTCTCAGGGCCCAAAATGTGTGAGCACTCGTGCTTTTACCAGAGATGTCCAAACAACACCTCTAGTAAAACTGAATTAATTCAAGACAATGCACTAACATGCAACAATAGCTGAAGCACAAAACAAACTGCAAACAATATCAGTCTCATAAAGTTCACAAAACATGGTCAAAGGCTTGTTTAAAAAGCCATGTCTTCAATTATATACAGAAGGCTTGGAGAGTAGGGCCTGTTCAAACAAGAAAGATAGAAGCCACTACAAGACAATGCCTAACTTGTTGGTAATGTTAACCCTATCAGATGATGTCAGCAACCTGTAAATGACTAAAAATCAACTGCTTTCATGCCAATTTCTGGCTTCATCCCTCTCTTGACATCCCTCAATCATTTTCATGGGTACTTTATAGAATAAGCATAATTTCGCAATTGCAGGAATTTTTTTGGCTAGATATTAATAAGTAGATGCAGTCCAGAGATTAAAATTTGCTGAGTCCAATGTTTTGAAAATTGCAGTTTCTTTTTTTAATTGAAGAAGTACTCCACAGGGGAAAAGATGCTGAAAGTAGTAGAACAGAACAGCTTGGGTAGAAAAATGGAGAAGCCTTGACTTTATACATTGCAAATGTATAGTTTCAAATGCTGTTTTTTAAAAAATAAAAATAAAAATACAACTAATGTTATTTACTTACAGCCTACCTTTCTCCCAAAATTGGGATTCAGAGCTAGTTACAGTTTAATAAAGAATTGTGGAAAACCACCATCAGAAAAAAAAATCAATTATGTGAGCCAGTGATGTGTGGTGGCTTGAGTACTGGACTACAACTTTGGACTGACTAGGTGACCTTGGAAAAGTCACATTCTCTCAGACTCAGAGGAATTAAATACCATATCCCCTCAGTACAAATCTTGCCAAGAAAATTATGTTACAGGTTTGTGTGTAACAGAAACTGAAAATGACTTGAAGCACTTAACACAGGATGCTTCTAGACAGTATTAAATCATGGGTTTTATACAGGGGAAAAATCCTGGGATTTCAGAGGAGGTCCTGTTGGTCCCGGGATTTCTGTGTCTGTTGTCCAGACTTTATGCTTTGTTGTGAGATTTAGAAGCTCTCAAGATGGCCGTTGTGGGACTTTGGTTGGAAACATCTCAAGATGCGGATATGTGGAGACTCACTGCAGCAAATCACTGCAAAAGTTCAGTTCTTTGTCCTGGACAGAGAAACTGTGCCCTCCACACATTACATGAATGTGCCTTCTACTCAAGTGTCATCTTCTTTTTAGGAACCATACAATCAGGAACAAACATCTAAAACTCAGGAACAAACCCAGATTTTAAAAAACTTGTGATTTCCATTTGCAGGAACATACAGACATGCGAAGATGTGCATATTCAGCTCAAAACCACGATATTGCCTTTTGTAGCAATTGCTTCCGTGTTTACAGGGAACATCGTCTGGCCACCCTCCTGTTTGCTGTGGTAGCTCCTGGGATATGGCACTGTCTCGACAAGCCCACAGATTCAATTAATTGAAATTTCAATAAAAAATACTTTCATTGAAAGCTCCACCTTCAAACCCCAAATTGATAAAATCTTTAAATAGTTAAACTGCACCACATCTATCTGTATCCTCCAACCTTTTATACTGTAGACTAGAGCATTACAATTCTGCTTAACTTCATTTTGCCCTTCTACTCCTAATTCCATCATCTGGCTCAGCCCTGTCCTTACGACTGATTGCACTTACTCGCCTGCCCAAGTCCAGTAAATGTTTACTATAACAGGCTACTGGTTGTTTGCTCAATGGTTGTTTTATACTGTGTTATGATGTTGTTAGTTTTTATATTGTTTTACGAAGTTGTTTTTATGAATTTTACTGTGTTATATTTAAAATTACGTTGATTGGGCTTGTCCCGATGTAAGCTATCTTGAGTCCCTTCAGGGAGATGGCGGCGGGATACAAAAATAAAGTTGTTGTTGTTGTTAACCACTAAGACTAAATCCTGGAGTTTTGGAGTTTGGTGAGACAGAAGAGTCCTCCAGTTGAGATTTCTAAATGCCCCTCTCTTCAACTTCAAGATTCCAACATTTCATAAAATGCAGGCATGTGGACCCATCATGCTATAACTGTGTAGTGTGAAAGGGCCATCGGGTTTGTAGCTGAAGGCATGTCAAAATAGCAAGAAATTTGTCTTTCCTAAGATAGTAAAAACCTGGAAAAGTTAGAGAATTTATTGGCTAAATAAGACATGGGCTATAGTATTATAAGAGAAGTTAGCTTATAAATTAAGAGTAGCAAAAAGATTAGCCAAAGAAGACTAATTTGATATTACATGAAAAGCATTTATTAGCTATGTGTGTTAAAGCAATGAACCACCAAATGATAAAATAAAGTTTTGGCCAAAGAACTAGATAAATACCAATATAATAATATGAAATGGAAGAGATTGAAAAATGCTGCCATAAGATATTTGACAGATAAATGATATTCTCGTAATAAAATAAGGCAGGGACAGGAAGAAGGGTTGGTTTAGTTTGGAGGATGGGAAAGCTTGTTAAAAGAGTGATATTGTATTATTTTTAAATGCTTTAGAATAACTCTTTTTTAAAAAAGGGTCCTCCTATTACAGCAAATGAAAGGCATTGTCTAACCACCCTGGCCGATTTGATCAGAAAGCGAACTCTGGAAATTTAATGCTAGCCCTTCCTCCTGCCACTTCCCACCCCCATCCAAAAATACCAGAGAAAGTAAAAGAGAGAACAGCTTGTTTAATTTGGAAACACTTCTGACCCTGTCTTGCTCCATCAATCCCTGCCTGCACTCCCTATGTAGTTGCATTGACAATGAATAGGCAGTGTGGTGTTGGTTTGTCAGCAGGGTGGAGGTACCTCTAGCTTTTTCTCCTTTTCTTCTCACTTTGTCTCTTTCTCCCATTCTTCTTTCAGCCTGGCACTTGCAACACAGCTATGGCAACTTCCCAGGTATCAGATGCCCTGGGAAAGGTCATTTTCCCAGAGAAACTATCCCAGAAGCTTTCCAAGCACCAAGAGGGTGGAAGTGGGGTGGGATGGAGGAGAGGAGAGATCCCTCTACCATCACAGAATATCCAGTAATGGCAATCTCTGACTTATTAGGTTCTTAACTGGAGATGAACTACTGAGAATAAGCCTTCCTTAGTACCCTTTTTAAAATGCCCTTTCCATACCCACTTCCTTTTCCAAAACAGATCAAGGCAAAGTTAGGTGATGTATTCTGTGATTTTATACTGTTGTGAGCTGCTCTGAGCCCCTGCAGGGAGAGGGAGAGGGATATAAAGTTGTTGTTATTATTAGAGCAGGGCATCAAATACAGGGCCAGGGAAAGTGGAAATTTTTGACAGTCTTTGATGGATTTTTTTTTTTTTAAAAAAAAGAGATGACAAAAAGTTCAATACAGGCATTGGCATCTCTTTTTTGGACTGTCACTTCCAAGTGGCATAGTAGCTCTTCAGTTTAATATTTCTTTTCAAAAGGCACCTTTGCACTTTGCCAAAGTTCCAAGGAGCAG
Source organism: Anolis apletophallus (assembly GCA_030556195.1). Lineage (NCBI taxonomy): Eukaryota > Metazoa > Chordata > Lepidosauria > Squamata > Anolidae > Anolis > Anolis apletophallus. The sequence continues at coordinate 57,532,254 of JARBWK010000002.1, forward strand.
TTCAAATAGCGGCAGGCTGTTAGTTAAATGTTTGGAGTACAATCATGGGATTTAAATGCCACGAGTTGGGCTTTTGAAAGACACTGGCAGATTATTCTCTTGTAAGAACCTTAAGTGCTTAAGGTAGATTTTTGTTCCAATTTCTTGCAAAGTTTCTAGTGAAGATACAAAGGGAAGAGAATAGGTTTTAAAAACCATTTCTCTTTGTTAGGTGCACACAAAACCCTATAGAGATGTGGCAGCTGACCCCCACCTCCCTTTCAGCACTGAAATCAAAAGGCTCCCTTCTGTCGGGGAAGTTCAGGGAAGAAAAGAGAAACTGCAATCTAAGATAAATAAAGGCGATACATGTGGATTTTTTTGGTGGGGTTGCATTTTAGCATGTGTGTGTGTCTATCAGCATGAAGAAGTTTCAAAAATGGCAAAAATGAGCAGACTTTTAATTTTATAATACACAAGTAGAAACTTTTTCCCCAAGAGTACCTTAGATACAATGTAGAGGAGTTATTGTTTTTGTTGCTCCACAGTAGTCCCTTGATAGTTGGATCAAAGAGTGTTGGGAAGAAAGGAAAACTCTGTCCCAGTTTCTTCTTCAATTTAATGCCTTGCCAAATTTACTTGCCCTTAAATGGTGCATTCCTTCCCTCCCCATTGGGTAAATATCAGCTGTGGGATTTAAACTGGGAAGTGAGTATGAGAACAAAGGATTAGCATCCTCTATTCCTATTGTTGCTTCTCCTCTGCCAAAGGAGGATCCCCAATGAACTGTTTCAAAGTAAGAAACAAAGATAAAAGTAAGGAGGGAGGGGAGCACACATGTTTCTCATGCCAAACCTAGTATGGAGATTACATTCTTGTTCTATATCTCCCCCCCCCTCGCGCACACACACACACACACACACATACACAAATACTTTCCCTTCACTCATCTCCATTCAAGACTCACTTTTTAGGAGATTCTCTAAATATAATAGATCTTCACAAGAGATCCTATGAAATAGTGCCTTAGTTTTCATTCAGCAAGCCTTTTGAAGTGACCCACTGAAATAGATAACATAGGTTTTCATGAGAGTGAACAGTACCTCTACCTTCTTTTGTTCATTTTAGCCCAACAGTTAAACTCTTCTGTGAAACCTCATGTTACCATCTTTAAATCTGGAGATGTTGAGAAAACCTGTGCAATATTTCCATGTGTCTTGGTCCCAGATTGCAATAAATTACACTTGTATGCAAAGAAATAACTTTGTATTCTCCACAGTGGCATCAGATTGGCTACCTCCCTCCTGTCCTTTAGAAAGAAAATCAAAACCTAGTTATGGGACCAAGCAGTTGAACAGTAACAGCAGCAATCGGGAATAAGACGCAATGTGATATGTATGACAATTGACTGTTCTAGACACTGATTTTAAGCTGGCGTGATTTTAATCAAATGTTTCTTAAAGTTATGTATTTTAATGTTTTAAACTGTGTTTTATGATTGTGGTTAGCATTTGAAAGAGTGCTTGTTGTGAAGCCACCCTGAGTGCCCCCTGGGGGGGGGGGCTGGTTGTGAGAAGGATGGGTTACAAATAAATATATAAATATTTGTTATGATTGCGAACATATTTGAATTGGCATGGTCTACATGTGGAGTAGACAAACACTTCTCTAGCATTTCTAGATCCTCCAGTCTGACTCCATAGTCAGCCTCTTACATCTTGAGCTATGTGCTCAGCTGAAAATGTTATTTAATTATGAAATCCACAGGAGCCTATTCAGATGAGGCCCTTGTTTCAAAGAGTATATCATATATACACACACAATATGCTTCTATCTATCTAACCTCTGCAAGGAAAGGTTTTTGTCATCTTCATTTTTTTCTGCACCCACCACATACACAAATGAATGATTTATGAAGACTTAGAAAACCATATTGTGTATGTACATCTACATGCATGCACAAAAGGAGAGAAGGTGAAAGAGAAACTAAAGACAACACAAAAGTCCCTCGCTGAACTATTTATACAAAGCAGAGAGGCCAGTGGGATAATGGAGTACACTGACATTTGTTCATAAACCCACTATACTCAGAGCAGAAAGGTCATCCTATTATGCTAAAACAATTTAGAAATCCCACTTTAATTAGAGTCCTGTATAAAGTCAAGGAAAGAGCTATATGCATAGGCAGCCTGACAGAGTGAAAAGAACCACTATTGCAGGTACTGTGACAATAGTCCACATAGCAGCACCTTGCTACCTGTGAATTTTAGTCCTTTGTAAAGAGCATTACTTGAAATTCTTAAAAGTCTAACTAATCCTAAGAGGCAACTGAAACTCTAGATAGATTATAGAGCCATTCTTAACGATTGCTTCACCTTCATTAGCTGTAGGAAAGAAGGGTAAGTAAAGGACTACAAACGTGTATTCATGACTCTCATTAGCAAAAATGGCACTGTGCAAATCAATTTTCATGGATCCTGCTAGGATGGGCTTTCTAATTAGTGTATCATTAGGCAGCAAACTTCTTACTACTTCTCAGACATCAAATGCCCCCTCACCCCCAACATATCACCCAAGCTTATAAGGAGAATTTTAATGAAAGCACACTGATCAGTAACCATCATTGAAGGAACAAACAATAGGTTGTATTATTAAGTTTTCAGTTGTCCCCTCTTTCAAGCTATGCTCCAATTTCTATGCTATTTAGTTTTCACTGACTACTAAGATCTGTTACTAGGCCCAAAACCACAATGTGTAATGTAGATGCATTATATATTATCGTCACATGTGTTCAGGTCAATACTATCTTATGACAAACCTATAGAGGGATTTCTTGAGACAGCTGTCAAAGAAAGTTTGTTGTTGCCTCTGTCCAGGGTTAAGACAGTATGACTTGTCCAAAATCACTTAGTCAGATTCCACAGCTGACTAAGTCCCTGATACCCTCAATCCTTGTGTAATACTCAAACCACTATGCCATGACAATTTTCTGCATCCTACATACCTGATGTCAAAACTTTCAGCACAGCCTTCAGCACCAGAAAAAGGAAAGTAAAGAATTGGCCATTGGCTGCTAACAGTGTCCTATACTTAGGAAAAGTTGGATGAGGGGGTGTTTCCAAGGAGCCCGAAAACATTCTTGCCTTAATTTTTCCTACACATCTGATGTTTTGAAGTATGGCTTCCAAAAGTCTTAACTTGTTGGTTCCCCTACTCAGCCCTTTAGCAGCAAGCAACATTGTTGTTGTTGTTGTTGATGATGATGATGATGTTGTCATTGTTATTTTTGTTATTTCTTAGCAGCCTCTCTTTGTACCCGTCTTGAGGTGGCACTTGGATGGGTTGATTCCCTTGGTACAAATCATGGCTGCAGCCTCTCTTTGTGTCTTGAAAACACATAATCATTATATGAAATACATATGTTAACAAATATTGCTACAAAATACATATATTAAAATACACAGAACAAAGACTAAAATATAGTGAACACAAGATGAGAGTTTAACATTTATGATTTTATGAGTACATCCTATGGTGTACATGGCTACAGTCGTCCACACTCTGGTCACATCCCGAATAGATTACTGCAACGCACTCTACGTGGGGCTGCCTTTGAAGACAGTTCGGAAACTGCAATTAGTCCAGCGGGCAGCATACCACCCCCCTATTGTGTCAGCTCCACTGGCTGCCTGTCCAATTCCTAGCTCAATTCAAAGTGCTGGTTTTGACCTTTAAAGCTCTATACGGTTCTGGCCCAGCTTACTTGTCCAAACGCATCAGCCGCTACGTCTCACCTCGTAATTTAAGATCATCTGGGGAGGCCCTGCTCTCACTCCCGCCTACTTCTCAAATACGGTTGGTGGGGATGAGAGATAGGGACGAGAGATAGGCCCCATCTGTGGAATGCACTCCCAACTGATATACGATCAACCCCATCCCTCCTGGCATTCAGGAAAAAAGTGAAATCCTGGTTATGGGACCAGGCGTTTGCACATTAGCACGATACAGCATTTTAGATTGGATTGAAATGGCAAACTGGTGGACATGACCCAATGAATTCTATTATGGACAGAATACTGTTTTTAACTTATGTGAATGTCTATGATGTATTTTAATGCTAATTGTATTTTAATGTATTTTAATGCTAACTGTATTTTAATGTATTTTAATTTTGACTGTTTTTGGTTTTCTATTATATGTATACTGTGTTTTTGGCATTGAATTTTTGCCGTTGTTAGGCCGCTCTGAGTCCCCCCTTGGGGGTTGAGAAGAAGTGGGGTAGAAATGGTGGAAACAATAATAATAAATAATACATCCTTGAGTTTCCATATACTCTCAGTAACCTGTGTGAGGAGGGAAGGGGTAACCAAATCATGTAGTTGTGTGAAAGCACTGGTCAAGAATTGAGGGAGAGATGTGGAGGGCAAATATGGTCCCAATCTTCAAGAAGGGGAAAAAAGGACGACCCAAACAATCAACAGCCTCACGTCGATACCAGACAAAGTTCTGGAAAAGATCATTAAGGAAGTGGTCTGCAAACACTTTGAAAGGAATGTGGTCATCACTAATAGTCAACACGGATTTATCAAAAACAAGTCATGCCAGACTAATCTGATCTCTTTTTTCGATAGACTTACAAGTTGGGTAGAGGCAGGGAATGCAATGATTGTAGCGTATCTGGATTTCAGTAAGGTCTTCAACAAGGTCTCCCATTACCTTCCTGCAAACAAACTAGTCAAATGTGGGCTAGGCAAAACTATGGTTAGGTGGATCTTTAATTGGCCAAGTGAACGAACCCAAAGGGTAGTTCTCCCCAATGCTTCCTCTACATCCTGGAAATATGTGACGAGTGGAGCGGCATTGGGCTATGACTGGAGACCAGGGCTTGATTCCCTACTCAGCTATGGAACACCCAGGTGACCTTAGGTAAGTCTTAACCTCAGTAAAAAAAAACCCGATAAAGATGATATTCCCATTGTAATGCTGGTTGGCCTGCTTTATGTGATAAAATCCTCAATCAAGGAAACCACAGTCAAGAGTCTGTAAGACCTTGGTAAGGCTGTTAATACCAGGGTGTGTTGGAGTTCTCTCATTTACAGACAGGGTGATCATAAGTCCAAATTGATTTGACATCAGTGAATAAAAATATATTAGTGTGTTATTTAATGTTCTGAATTTCTCACAACATGGGATTCAAGATAGCATACAATATCACTAATGATTCCCTTTTTGGTCCTATTTATATTATGCTGAAAAAAGAAGTCTCTTCAGTATTTTAAGAGCAAGCAGCATAATCAAGTTTTAAAAGGTATAATAAAATAAATAATCCATGCAGAATTACTCCATTTTAGAAAAGCTGCTTTTGCCTTGAGAAAAACCACAGGGTCAGGAACCCCTACCAAGTTTATTCCTACCAATTTTCCATTCTTCATCATATTTTCCCCTCTTCCCCTCTTTACTGGCATCAACATTTACATGAAACAGCATCTTTGCTTCAAAGAATTCATCTGTTCCTGCTGAGTTATCCCCCTCCCCACAAAACCTGAAGTCATAATCCTCTATTTGTGACTACAGAATACTTTGCACTGCAGTCAATTGTGTTGCCACAAGCAGAGGATTATGGCTTTAGGTAGGAAATAAACAGCAGGAACAGATGAACACTTAGGAAACAAAGATCCTGTTTTCATGTAAACGCCTTTTGTCATCAAAAACAAGGTTAGAGCAATAGAGAAGGGGAAGGAAACCTATGTTAAAGTAAGCAAGTGGAATGGGTGCTAAGCAGAAACTCTTCACCAACTTCCAGGCATTCAGCTGCTATTTTAAATTAACTTCCTACATCATTGAAAAGTTATTTTTGGAATTTTGGCATTTTTGCCCATATCAAAAAAGAAAGAAAAAGAAACAACAGTTGGCAAAACACAGCTGGATGGAAATTACTGGCATCCTATTGGTCTTTTTAATTAAAAAAAACAAACAAAAAAACCCCGAACTATTGAATAAATAGCTGCACTGAGATCAGAAAAGAACACCACAGTTCAAGGAAAAAAAGGACAAGCCTCTTCTTTAGCAAAACAAAAATATAAAATGATAGGATTATTTCTGACCAAGAACCATCAATGGTATGGAATCAGCTATGACCCTGATTTAGTGGCTGATTTTATTTTCCGGTCCCAATTCAAGGTGCAGGTTCTTACCTACAAAGCCCTGAACAATTTGGGACCCACCTACCTGAGCGACTCGTGGGGACAAGGGGAGAGGGCCTTTCCATCCCCTTGGCTCTGGAATTCGCTCCCCAGAGACCCCCACCCTGGCACAAGGAGCCTGATAACTTCTGCTCCAGTTTAATGTAGAATAATCCTGACAAACTGGCCCTGACCACTGAGATCAAACCCCTCAGATCCTCTATCCTGATATATTACACTGCCCTCTCACCCATTTTAAAAATTGATGGCTGAACTACAGCCCTCGGATCTGAACTACAGTTCCACAGTTCCTAAACATCTGGTTGGGCCAGCATCAAGGGGACTGTGACCATCGCAGCAGCAGCAACCCAGGACTTGCACCTTTAATGTTTCCCCTTTCTTTCCCCCCTGCCCCAACATTGTAACAATCCCTAATAAAGAAGCTGGCACAAAGCTGGCAGGGGGGGGGGGGCAGGAACTTTGAATCTGCAACTTTTCTCTCCATAGTGATACATTGTGTCTTTCACTGCCTCTAACAACCCTCCAATATAAACCCTTCATTTCCTGAGCTGCAGATCACTACTGGCTCACCCGGGATGATCCCACAGCTTCCCTGGGAGGCTGAAACTGCGGTCCCCTGAACCACGGATACGGAAACCCATTGGGCCCCCGTATCCGCTGGTCAACGGATTGACTCCAAACTGGTGTCATTCTTCTCCTGACTAAATTCTAAGGCTAATGGCTATCTTACTTTTTGCATTCTGGACTTCTGTGCTCTAGGAAATATCGATTTGTTTCAGAATATACCCATATAGTGACCTGGTGGCTCCAGTCCATGACTTCCTGAAGAACAATGTGTGCACCTCTACTTCAGCAAATGGCCAGAAGTTTTCCAACTCCAAGGTACCTGATTCAGTCACCTCCTAGGACCCTTGGACCCCTGACAAGACTTGGCAGGGCCTCCTAGACTGGGATCTGTAGTTCCCCATATTTGATGAAAAGACCCTAATACCTCCATGATCCCATCGGCTCCAGTGCATCGTCTTGGACTCTTCAAGCCCAAGGGACCCCTTATGAATTTCCCACAACTCTTATGGACTCTTTAAAAACTTTGATCAACTTTTGATGAACTCTGGGGTTCTTGAAAAAAAACCCCTGTGGATACTTCATGTTTTCCCTCTTTATGAACTTTTCAATTGACTTTTTTGGCAGGAGGGAGGGCAGATAAGATCCCCCTTGACTTTATATAATTTTTTACCCTTATGAACCCTTTTGAAATATCCCTACATGAAAAATGAAGAAATGCCACTTTTCATAAACCCAGCATCTCATGGCCTCAGGAAGCCTTCTCTCACTTCCTGGGCCAGCTAATCTCTAGACAAAAGGACTCACCAGAAACTCTTTGGATGAATAATAAAACAATGGCTCTTATTTCCTCTGACTTTGGAGGGCCAAAGGCTAGCCCATCTGAGAGATAGATCCTACAGACAATTTAATCACCTCACCCAAAAGGTGTTTGGTTATCTCAGTCTCCATTCATTATGTCAGCCCAGCTGGCCAATAATGATCCAAGATATCATCAATAAATCCGATATCCAGGACAAAAGAACAACAAAGAGCCTGAGCCCCAAGTCAGACGAAAATGTGTTTTCAACAGGATATCACAATAGCCTTGGCCATCTTAAGGGCTAAGAAGGCTCTTGCTAGTCATTTGGACAATCACCCACCACCTTAATACTATCATCTTTACTCCCACCTCATTGTTTCCCGCCTGGCCCACCTCCTCTCTTCCCATTGGCCAAGAGGCTGAAGCAGCACTGGCTCGCTGATTGGTCAAGGTGCAGCTAAGCCGGCCGCACCTCCCAGCCAGCTGATGACTCCATCCAATCAGCACAAAGCCGGCAAGGGGGCGGGGGCGGGAACTTTGAATCTGACAACTATGTACTATCTGTATTTTTCTATAAATCTGTGTTATGTTGCCTCATGGTATGTCAGCTCCTTGGCAAATGATTGCGGTTGACATCCTTTCCAGCTGGAATGTAATAAACAACTCGGTGGCATTTTCTTCAACTTTGGTGTGATTTATTTGGGTAAATTGGGAAAATTTCTATTGGGTGCTTTTTTTCTCACCAGGGTTAACGGATCCTCTTTGGTGGGTCTGATCGGTCTCTGTCTTCAAGGCAGGGCCCTCCATATTCGGGTTTGACTTCACCACTGTGATTCTAATGTTCTGATTGTATACTGTTGTGCTGTTTATTTATATTGATTTTCATATCTTATGTTATTTTATTTTCTTAATTTTTTGTTGTATTTTTGTGTTATATTGTTTTACTGTATTGCTGGGCATGGCCTCATGTAAGTCACCCTGAGTCCCCTTGGGGACATGGTGGCAGGGTATAAATAAAGTTTTATTATGATTTTTATTAATAATAATATTTACATGTGTCCCAAATCACTGTCCTCCCAAAGTTGCATTGGACAAAATCTCCTCTTAACTTTCTATGTTCAACTGTTATACTCGTCTTTACAACCCTGAATTATTCTAATTCTAATAATTATTGTTTTATTTTTGTTCAGATATGAGAACTTTTATGGAAGAAGAGGGAAGCTATGACACTGGGATGAGGCAGTTTCACAGCTTGGGAGTGATCCTGGATTCATCGCTGAGCCTGGAACCTCAGTTTTTGGCGGTGGCCAGGGGAGCTTTAGTACAGTTAAAACTCGTGCACCAGCTGCGCCCGTACCTTGGGAAGTCTAATCTGGCCACGGTGGTCCACGCTCTGGTTACATCCTGAATAGATTACTGCAACATGCTCTACATGGGGCTGTATTTGAAGACAGTTCAGAAACTTCAGCTAGTCCAATGGGCGGCAGCTAGATTACTAACTGGGCGACATACAGGGAGCTTACCAACCCCTGCTATGCCAGCTCCACTGGCTGCCGGTCCATCTCCGAGTCCAATTCAAAGTGCTGGTTTTGACCTATAAAGCTCTATACGGTTCTGGCCCATCTTACTTGTCCGATTGCATCCACCCCTATGTCCCACCTTGTAATCTAAGATCATCCAGGGATGTGTGTGTGGCAGGGACGAGAGACAGGGCCTTCTCGGCTGTGGCCCCCCACCTATGGAATACACTCCCAAATGAGGTAAGATCCGCTCCCTCCTTCCTGGCTTTTAGGGAAAAAAATTAAATCATGGTTCTGTGACTAGGCCTTCGAACAGTAGATGTATGTAGCAGTTTAGAGGGACATTAACTGGAACGGCGATTCAACTGACGAGACTGTTTTATTGTTTTAAGGCTTGTTGATGTATTGTTTTAATTATGATTTATGTTTTATTGTGGTTTTACTATTGTAATTGTTTCTATTGACATTGTATCGGTACCCAATGTAAGGCATTGAATGTTGCCATTTTATGTGTAAACCACTTTGAGTCCCCCCAGAAGTGAGAAAGGCGGTATATAAATACTGTAAATAAATAAGTAATAAATATTTTGGTTTATTAACTCATGATACACATTTTGATATATTTTATTATTTTTTTAATCATCACATATTATATATGTGTGTGTGTGTGCGCCTGCGTATGTGTGTGCATAATATTTAGCCCATTATTACAGACAAACTACCAACTACAGACTAAACTACCAAAACTAAGGCATACATTACATACTGTAAACAAAAACAACAAAAAGAGGGGAAAGACAACAAATGATTTCCAACTCCCCAGCCTTTGATTATAGGTACTAAAACATCTTGCTTCCTCTATTAACTGATAATTAGACTTCTACATGTTATTCAATTCCATTCTTCAGGACAAATATTGATATCCCTTCTCCCACCCCCACACACATTAAGCCTACTAACATCAATATCTTTCTAGGTCAGTGTAGCACATCAAAATAACCTCTTTAGCTAACAATAAATTCAAAACTTGTTAACAGACTTATAAACTTCCCTTACTATTGTGTGTTTGATCTTACCCTCATTACCCACATTGCCCCTCACCTCATCCTGCAGGGAGAAGCGTCACCGCCCTGCTCCCCCCCCCCAAGTTATTTATGCAACATGGGAAGCCTCCTGTGTTACTTGTGCTGCCTCTTACAACAGTTTGACTTCGCTTCAGACATGGAGCCCTACAGGAAGTAGATCTACATCATGTGATGGGATCTGGTGGGTTCCATGCCTGAAGTGAGGTCAAACTGTTCTAGGATGGGCAATTTTGCCCATGTGATGAAGTAGTAGGACTCAGTACAATGGGTTCCAATTACAAGAAAGGAGACTCCGCCTGAACATTAGGAAGAACTTTCTGACCATCAGAGCTTTTCAACAGTAGAACTCCCTGCCTTGGATTGTGGTAGAAACTCCTTTCTTGGAGACTTTTAAACAGAGGCTGGATGGCCATCTGTTGGGGAGTACTTTAATGGTGCTTTTTCCTGAATGGCAAGGTGTTGGACTGGATGGTCCATATGGTCTCTTCTAACCCCATGATTCTGTAGTTCTGTGATTCTAAATTGACAGGTGACTTGAAAGCATATACACACATAGGAAACTGTGTTTATGTGAAGGAAAGGCTCCACATCTCTGATACATGCTGAGTTCTGTTCGGAGTCACAAGCATAGTACATATATTTGTTTCTGCTTTTAATAAACACATGAACAAGAAGTAAGTTTAGCAAACTAATCTGGATCTTCAGACATTGTCATTGCCTGACAATGTTATGTGGGTGAACCTCTTCAGTGGGAAGGCTTTTGTTTCCATGTAATCTCCCAATGCAATTTGGAACTTCATTCTTTTAACTATTGTTACTGCAGGCATTCATCCTCCCCATGTATGGGGCAATGAGGATTGCAATGAATAGAGATGGAGCTAACATGGTCATCCTCACTCTGCCTTCCATATGTGTTAATTAAGCAAAGAAGCAAATATCTGAATATGGACAGAATCTCAGGAAGTTATCACACCATACAGTTTTGGGTTTTATTTATTTATTTATTTGGTTAATATGATGCATGACTCCCTTTGGTGCTTCATTGTTATCATACAACATTGCCATTCTCTGGGCATTGTTGTATTGCATGTTATTTAATAATATATAATAATAACCTTTATTTGTACCCCGCCACCATCTCCCCAAGGGGTCTCGGGGCGGTTTACATGAGTAAACACAATATAACACAAGAGCACAACAGAAAATAAAAAAATAGAATAATTTAAAATACAAAACCAATGTAAATAAAACAACACAACAATATGAAATCAAAACATTAAGATACTAAAGACGATCACCTTGGGCAGGGCCAAAATCAAAGATTTAAAATTTTAAAACACTGGGAGATAGGGCAATATAAAGTATCAGGGAGGGGATCCGGGAGATGAGGTAGGATTTAATTGTACAACCAAAAAATAAAGTGCTTCTGAGGACATTTTATGCAGAGTTTGGTCAGGGATTATCATACATTCAGTCATTTAAAATGTTAGACATCTGTACAGACAAGGATAGGAACTAGAGACCAAAAGATTCGCAGTGCTCTGCAATTCTTTTTAAAATTTATCACAACACACATTTATGGGAGATATATCAGAATTGACTATCCAGTAGTGAATACCTCTAGCATTTTCCTTGCTCTCTCGCTTCCTTTAGCAGTTTCAAATCCTTATTCACATAATCACCGCGTATAACTCAAATGTATAATACAGCCCTCTGTGAGGCGAGACTGAATTTGATCTCTGACATGTAATTTCACAGCTTCTCTGTAGACTACACTTTAGTTTCTTACAACCCATCTGTGTTTGCATCTGATGGAAAACTGAACTGTCACTTGAAATGATTTTGCAATGTAAAAACTCATACAAACATATGAATATGGATGTAAGAAACAATGGAGTGGCTAGTAGCCTATTAACTGAGTGACCCTATACATATTTATTCAGAACATAGTTTACTAAGACCCATCTCAAGGAAGAAGTACAAGAAATTAGAGCAAGGTAGAAACCTTCCGTGAGCCTGGGTCCAAATTTCAGCCTCTGCATCCCACAGGCCAAACACCAACCCCACTGCTGATTTGTTTCCCCCTACCAAGATGCGGTTTTGGTGTTGGATCAGCTACAGCAGCAGCAAATGAACAGTTTTTCCCTTTACAAAATAAAGTATACATATCTTGTTTTACTCTGCCTCCTTTGATGGCAGAGTGGTGCCTTGATCGGCACCACTGTTGACACTACCCCACCCCCTCCTCTCTCCCCACCCTCTTGTTCTTCCCTGTGTATTATGCATTATGTTGTCTTGATGTGCCGCTGGCCACTCAAACTGTTGTAAACCGCTCCGAGCCTTCGGGGAGTGGCGGTATACAAGTTTGAGGTAATAAATAAATAAATAAATGCACCACTTGTTTCAATGCAAGAGTGGGTAAATTGTAGTCACAATCCACATCAAGCCCCAACACCTTTTTAATGGTCCTCAAGTACTTCTGCACCCTCACCCATTGTTTTAATGTTCAAATACATCTGGCACCTACTAGGCAGTGGTTCTCAACCTGTGGGTCCCCAGATGTTTCGGCCTTCATCTCCCAGAAATCCTAACAGCTGGTAAATGAGTGTTGCCTGCCGATCACTATGTATGTCTTGTAACCCGCCACGAGCCCTCGGGAAGAGGCGGAATACAAATGCAAATAATAAATAAATAAATAAATAAATAAAATGGCTGGGATTTCTTGAAGTTGTAGGCCAAAACATCTGGAGACCCACATGAGAACCACTGTACTAGGGGTATGGAGGTAAATTTCAATATGGGTTTCCTATATGTGTACATATGTGCCTCCAAATTGCTTATTGGCTTATTGCAATCTTAATATTTCAAGATTTTCTTGGGTATTTTATTTTATTATTTCCGCTTCTTTCATTCCGCCTGCCACTCCTTCCCTGTCTCTGACCATGGCATAAGTTCTGTATCAGAAACTAGAGCCGATGTGGTCTATCCAATGCAATTTTCTGAATCAGCACCCCAAACTGAATCTAAAGTTGACCAAAATGGATTTGTAACCCTTTTGTTACTAATGTTGGAGAGTGGTCCCTGGTCAAAATGGTCCCTGATCAAGTAGTCCCTGGTCAAGTGGTCCCTGGTCAAATAAAGGCTGGGAATCACTGAACTAAACAAACAAACAGTCAAACAAACAAACCTTTATTATGTTTATAGACCAGCATAAGGAGAGTGCAGTACAATCTCATAAAAGCATTATACATTAAAATCATTGGAGTCTAGGCTAAAAGCTAGAATACAAAGGTATTTTAAAAGGATAAAACACAAAATACTATTTTGAAAGAAAAAAAGACTAGAAGGAAAAGAATAGGGAAGAAAATCTGGAGGGAGGGGTAGGAGCATTTAGGGAGTATGAGGGAGCCAGTCATTTCAACTAATCTTTTGGTGACCCAGCAACAAAACTGGATGAGGCCCTAAAATGATTACTTTTAAATTGGTCTTTAATGACAGAGTTTCAAAAACTGAACATAATTATGTTCTACCAGTTGGTCTGTACCGCTGTGTATTTGAATGAATATGTTGGTATTGAAACACAATACAAAAGAAATGTTAATGTAGTCTTTCTTCTAATTTTCACTTATGTTAACTGCATTAACACTGAACCCTAGCCAAATAAAAATAGTGTGTTGTTAACATATATTTAATATACCAAAGTAAATGCTGAAAGGTGAAAAATGTAGAATATATTTTTATACCATGTTTTTTTTAATCAATCAAATAAGAGAACAGTGTGTGCATTTAGAAACAAGCTTTAATGGTTTTTAGGAAATCAATCATTGTCTCCTAAAGTAACCATTTTAAATATGATTTGCCAAGTAGCAATATTTATTGAACTGAATATTAATTAGGAACATTAATAAAGTAAAACATGCATTGTTGAAGAAATAAACTTAAAAGTTCTTTTCTTCTGCCCACTTTTCTGCTTACTTTGTAATCTTAAGTTCTTGTCCTCATTTTCTTTAGTTTCACTAAATTAAGATCACATAATATTCATGGAAGTCAAAGGCTGATGGTGGAAATAGACCACTGCAGAAGTGTACCAGAGAGATAAGCTTACGGCCTTAACAGGGAAAAAAATGTGTTGATAGAAAAGAATAGATAGTACAACAAAATGCAAGGAATATTGATAAGAAAGCCAGAAACTACTGCAGTGAGTCAATCAGATTGTGTTAAGTTTATCAGTACCAAACCTCTCTGAGAAAGGAAAACGGCCCAATTTCATGAGTTGTTACTTTGGTACTGATAGTATGGAAGCAGCACAAAGGTACTTCCACTTAGATAAAATGTCAAATAGCAGGTTTATACCAGCAGCCTAAGTTAAGCCCAGAAGAATATCAGTAAGTAACAGTGCTGTGTTAAGAGCTGCCTTCTATTACCAGCAAAGTTCCATCATACTCCACAAAAGGGAAGATGCAGGACACTCACGGGTTTCTTCAGTGGACTATGCAGGTCAATAACATCCATGTAGACCAGCCTTATATTAACAGCTCATAAAAGGATAATTATTTGTGGTTTTTGGCTTGAGAAGAGTTAGACAGTACTAATTTTGCCAACCTTTCTTCCATCCTATGTTATCCAGGAGCACATTATCTTCTCATAGCTAAATCCAAATATCTCTATCCTCCTTTTTAATTTCAACAAGTACAAATTTCCACTCTTGCTTGACTCCTTCCATGACTGTAAAGATTTTATCACACAAGGCAGGCAAATCAACGTTGTGACTGCTCTGTGATTTCTGGTCACAGTCCCCATTACATGACACCATGTGAATCTCATTACATGTTTGCCTCCCCCATCCCCATGATTCTCCTATCTCTAGCTATCAATGGACACAACCCATCAAAAGCTTCCAGTCCCATCACATTCCCATCATCTACCTACCTCTTATTTTACATTTTATAATTATCTTAGTCTTTTAAAAATGTTGGAATTGCACAATTAATTTTTAAAAATAAATAAAGGGCCCCATAGTTCAGGAAGGCAGGGTTGCAATTGTTTACCAAAGTACAATTGTGGGACTGTGGAATGAGGAATCATCACACTTGCACTGCTAAAAAGAAGTATAATATTGAAGGTGCTCACCCTGGTATGTTTCCATTATCTATTCTAAAATAACTATAGTAGAGTGGATGTGACAAAGTTCTTAGTCTTTTCTTTGTGGACCTGTTGAACTGTCCATCTGGATTTTCCACTAAAGGAAGTGCTTTCTTCCTCCAATCTTTATGAACTCCTTGAAATTTTGTTTTTGCTAATTTTTAGCTGTCTCTGTTTGGGTGACCTTATTAAAACCATTAATTTTTCAGTGCCATCTCTATGTTAACGACACTAAGCCATACTTTTCTATTTTATTTATGTCAAGACCACAAATCCACTTCCTTGTCTGTGTACACACTTGACCATCTCAGTACTACCTCTTTATTTCAACCAACTTTATTTCCTCCAAAGTCTTCATCGCCCCATGAATTGTTTGTATCTGTTGACAACCTCACAATTTGCTACTTTGATGAGTCATTCAGCCCTGGCTTTGATTTTCAATTCCTCCATTGAGTTAGTTACTCTGAAAAATTCTGTTCTCTCTATCCTTCTAGTGAAAAGCTGAGCTTTCATGCTCTAATTGTTGCTGGCCTTGTTCTCTTCGGCTTTTCTGTTTTTCACTTCTTTCCAAATTTCAGCTGCCAAACCATTTACCAACTTCTTTGCTTTGACCATGTGATGTCCCTCCTGAGAACTCTTCCATCATTCCAGAATCCTTTCAAAAACATTAAATCTCTCCACAGGCTTGTCTGCACATTTGCCTTTTTAAAAAAACTGTGCTCACCCATCCACCCCTCCCCCCTATACCACCTCACAAATATGCCAGCTGTCTCTTTCAACTCCACTTGTGTGAAATAAGGGTTGCTAATAATTTTCTGCTAGATTTTGTTTGTAATACAAATATACCAGCATTAATACAATACTTTATAAACTGGATAAAAGGAACCCACAATTTTAAAAAAAAGAATGTGGAAGAAAGCAAAACTGACATGTATCCATCTCTTTCAAAGTATAGGCAGGATCCCTGTATATCAAACAGTTTTTAATATGAAATTAGGATTGATGTCTATTTTAATTTAATAGCCATGGGATAGATGGGTCTCCATACTGGGAAAAACTGTATCCATACAACTCTGGTTGCTGCAAATTGTTAGAGATTCATTCAGACATTTCATTATATATACAGTATGACAGGAGCGAATTGAGAAATTGCACGTCACTTTTGGTGTAAGAGAATTGGCCATCTGCAAGGACATTGCCCAGAAGACGCCAGGATGTTTTATCATCCTTGAGGGAGGCTTCTCTCATGTCCCCACATGGAGAGCTGGAGCTGACAGAGGGAGCTCATCCATGCTCTCCCTGGATTATAATTTGCCACCTGTCGGTCTTCAATCCTGCCGGCACAGGGGTTTAGCCCACTGCGCTACCAGGGGCTCATATTTGGGAATTAAGGAGGTTGACTCTAAAAGAAATAAATGATTTTGTCAATTGCTAGCATGAAATTCTTTCTCTGAACAGATATTTACTTTTCCATTTTACTTCTTCAACAACATGTCTTTTTCATCTAGCCTTTGAGTGGTCCCACTAGTTGTCATTTCCAGTGGTAATAATCAATCTCCAGAACATGTATTGCTATTTGTTCACATTAATTCCTTCCTTTCTGGGTCATGTTTTCCCGTGATGTACTTTAGATTATAAATATTTTACTTGTGGCCAAAGTGTCAAGTTTTAATCTTCAAAGTGCCACATTAAGATCATTGTAATACTGCTGTCATGGTGCAGTGGGTTAAACTGCTAAACTGCTGAACTTGCTGACCAGAAGGTCGGCAGTTTGAATCTGCAGGACAGGGTGAGCTCCCGTTGTTAGTCCCAGCTTCTGCCAACCTAGCAGTTCAAAAACATGCAAATGTGAGTAGATCAATAGGTACCACTTCGGCACAAAGATAATGGCACTCCATGCAGTCATGCCTAGGAGGCATCTATGGACAATGCTGGCTCGTTGGCTTAGAAATGGAGATAAACATCGCCCCCCAGAGTCAGACTCCACTAGACCATGTTAAGGGGAAACCTTTACCTATATTTTAACACTGATGATGAAAAATAGTAGGAAGAGGAAAGAAATGCTATGATTGCCTAGTGGGAATAAATTATTTCCTGAGATGCACTATATTGAAATTCTAATGATTGTATGAAACACTTTTTTGTAAGATGGAAAGAACAGATAATTCAAAGATTCAGCAATGTAGAATTGGTGAAATATTGCAGGCAGTGAGTCATAGTCCTATGCAACTTTGAGCCTTTAGATCAGGAGTCTTTAAATGAAGCTTTATATAGATTATTTACACATATTGTTTAGAAGAAACTATATTGGTTTTAAATACTAGATCAGTGTTTCCCAACCTTTTTTGAGCCGCGGCACACTTTTAACATTAAAAAAATCCGGGGGCACACCACCAATCAAAATGACACAAAATGACACTCTAACACAGTAAAGAACGGCTGGGGGATGGTGGCCTGCGGGGAGTGCCGAAGCTGGGGGAGGGGGAGAAGCCAGGCCGCATCATGCCCCCGGTTTCAGCTCTCCCACAGCTTCTCCAGCCTTGAGGGGGCAGCACCAAGCCAACAGTGGCAGAGGCAGCACAATGCTGGCTTGGCACTGTCCCCTCAAAACTGGAGAAGCTGTGGGAGAGCTGAAGCCAGGGGGAGGGGGCGAGGCCAGGCCATGCCATGCCCCTCCCCCCCGCTTCAGCTCTCCCACAGCTTCTCCAGCCTTGAGGGGACAGTGCGAGCAAGTGGCGGGAGTCATGGCCCCCATCCCCGGCATTGTTCCCTGCCATGACTCCCATCCCTCACTCGCTGAAGCCGCGTGGAGGAGGAGCATGAGCGGTGGATGGGCTTCAGTGGGCGGGGCTCCTCCACGCAGCTTCAGCGAGCGAGGGGCGGGAGTCATGGTGGATTGGAGGCTGGCTGGAGAAACGGCCGAAGGAGCCGGCACCCCTTCTTCTTTTTCTTCTCCGCCGCCCGGCCCTTCCTCCTCGACCCCGAAGCAGCAGGAGTTCAGCAGGAGGGGAGAGGAAGGGGGGCAGAGAGATTTTCTCGCAGCACAGCAGGAGGTCCATCACGGCACACTAGTGTGCCCTGGCACACTGGTTGGGAAACACTGAACTAGATAATTAGATTATCAGAATAACGATAGGTTGTCACAGACTGATTTCTTTTCACTTTATATCCATCTGATCTCTCCACTCAACATCTCATTTCTCCCTTGGTATTGACTTTTTTTTGTTCACGTTTCAGTGTCAGAAAGAAGAGAAGAGTTAAAAGTTGCCTTTTCACTTGAAGAATTCCATCAAAACTGTGTTTTCATGAATACAGCAAAGAGAATGTTCAGGGAACGGAAAGAATGGGCTACCTGTAATATGAAATGCTATCATTCTGTCGCCAGATGAAGCTGTAACTGCTACAAAAGCAATTGATCAAAAATTTTAACAATACAAAAGGCATTAAAAATAGTGATTTATCTTTTAATTTGTGCGCCAGCTTTACAAAGGATAGCAAACAAAAGAACAGTTGGGAAATGCTGGACTATTAAAGCTATAAATTCACCTAGAGGAAAAGAAGTGAGCTCTTTTTCCAGAGGATAAAGACAGAGGAATGAAGGAGGTTTCTCTCTTTCCATTAGCTCAGTATATGATGCTTTAAATTTTACTTGCTTTGAGTTTAGTTGCCACACAGTTCCCTTTTCTTCTTGAAGATGTTGAGATGCTTTTTAGAAAACAAAATGAATAGCTTTTGTGCATTCTTCTGTCAAGGAGGAATCAAAGGCCTAATTAACAAACAACACAACAACTCTGTCACTCCTTCCCACCTTCTACTAAGGAGGCTGTTCACGTCCTGAACCGGTGCTTGGCTGCTGTGATGGTCTGGATGAGGGCGAACAAATTGAAATTGAATCCAGACAAGACAGAGGTACTCCTGGTCAGTCGTAAGGCCGAACAGGGCGTAGGGTTACACTCCCCCTGAAGATGCAGGTTCGCAGCTTGGGTGTGATCCTGGACTCATCGCTGAGCCTGGGTCTGACTTGGCCACAATAGTCCACACTCTGGTTACTAGGCCTGGGCAATCCATGATTCTAAATGGTTCTAAAGTACTTACAAAACTAAAGTTCTGGTGGTGTAAACTAGGGGGTGCTGGTGCTTTGCTTCTACAGTGTTCCTAAAGTTCTGGTGGTGAAAATTTCAGAACTCTAACAAAACTTTCAAATCTTCACTATAAATGGCAGTTCCTAATTGGTTCTGTCATAGAAATCTCCAATAATGAAATAATAATGAAATTTTGAAAGTTTTGTTAGAGTTCTGAAATTTTCACCACCAAAACTTTAGCAACCATGTAGAAGCAAAGCATCAGTGCCCCCTAGTTTTCACCACCAGAACTTTAGTTTTGTAAATACTTTAGAACCATTTTGAAGCATGGATTGCCGAGGCCTACTGGTTACACCCCGTATAGACTACTGCAACACACTCTATGTGGGATTGCCTTTGAATAAGTTAGCTTCAAATTGTCCAACGGAGGACAGCCAGATTGCTAACAGAAGCGGTGTTCAAGGAGCACACAATTCCTCTGTTGCACCAGCTCCACTGGCTGCCAGTCTGTTACCAAGCATAATTCAAAGTGCTGGCTTTAGCCTATAAAGGCCTAAACGATTCTGGCCCAACTTACCTGTTCGAACGAATCTCTCCTTATTAACCATCTAGGACTTTAAAATCATCTGGAGAGACCCTGCTCTTGATCCCGTCTTCCTCGCAGGCACGCCTGTTGGGGATGAGAGACAGGGCCTTCTCAGTGGTGGCCCCTTAATAATAATCATCATCATTACTATTTGTACCCTGCCCCCATCTCCCCAATGGGGACTCGGGACAGCTCACATGAGGCCAAGTCCAAACAGCAAATTACAATAAAATAAAATCAAAACATCAGCAATAAACACAATAAAATACACACATATAAATAAAAAAAATACAACTAGATATCTAAAATCACAAAGATAGGGTGGACCACAGGCACACATATAAATTGTTAAAACCCAGGGTGAGATAAGCAGAATAGTATCCTTTACGGGGTAAAAACATCCTTTATGGGGGAGGGGAAGATGGACTCCAAGAACAGGGGCATTGAGGAGAGCAATGGTAGAGATTAAATAACTACTCTCCGAAGGCACAGTGAAAAAGCCAGGTTTTCAGGTGTTTTTTTTAAGGTTTCCAGAGTGGGGGCTTTCCTAATCTCTCCGAGCAAGGAATTCCCTTGGCTATGGAACACCCTCCCTAGAGATATCAGATCATCCTCATCCCTTTTAAAATTTCATTAAAAAGTCAAATCTTGGTGTTTTGAGCAAGCATTCACAAATGCAGTGTAACAGGCAAATATAGAACAATTGAACGACTGGATGATGTGATTGGACATTGACTTTAATAAGGAGATGCTGTTGATATATGTTTTATATGTTTTTATTGGCTTTGTATGGTTTATTTTTATATTATATGGTAAATGTTTTTAACTGCTTTTTATCTAATTGTTGCCAACTGTAAACTGCTTCAGGCTAAGAAAGGCGGTATACAAATATGGTAAATACATAAACACAAATGTTTTAGACCTGTGATTAACTATCCCTGTTTGAAGTTGACCTCAGGTTTTTTAGAAGGAAAAGGAAACAGGTTTGATTGCACATTCAAAAATGACTTCTGCTTCACTTCCCAACACCCCCCCCCCCATATGTGTTTAATGGGTTGGTTGCAGTTGCATGTAGGCTTGATGGCTACATAGGTCTAGATTCTGGCATTGACTCATCTGTCTTTTGATCAATTACCAATTCTGGTTAGCAGGCAATAGCCTGGGTGATAGATATAGGTGGAAGCTACTATATGGTTCCCCTGAGATCAGGGATTTGGCAAAGATCCAGAATCTGGACATGATCCTTGCTGCCCACACTTGCAGAGCCTCATAATGGTGTCTGCACACTATTTTGATGGGCACACAAACTCCAGCTACCTTACTAGAATCATAGAATCATAAAGTTGAGAGAGACCACAAGAGCTGTCCAATTCAGCCCCTTGAGCTCCATCTTCTGTTTAAAAACCTACAAAGAAGAAGACACCACCATACTCTGAGGAAGTTTATTCTATTGTCAGGCAACTCTTACTGTCATGAAGCTCAGCCTAACATTTAGGTGACATTTATTTTCCCATATCTTCAATCCATTTGCTCTGTGTCCTAGTTTCTGGAACAGCAGAAAATAAACTTTCACCAGCCTCAATATGACATTGAATCTGGATCACTATGACATTGGAGCCTCGTGGATCTGATGCTACATTTCCTTCAAAGACTATAACAGGAAAAAAAAACCAACCAAACAGTGCTACAACATTCCAGACAGACAGACAGGTATATAACCTCCAAAAACACTGATGCTGAAACACCAGACAGCCACCTTAAATTACCAGCACTTGAGCAGAGTGAAGTCTGCAATAAAGTTTATCCAGTCCTGCACACCAACCAATGATTTCAAATTTGACTGACTGGCATTGGCTATTACTTCCCAAAGCCCTCATCAAGCACATGGCTTATGGGAAGGAACAACAGCAACAATGCCATTTAAAGCATGGTGTTCATTGCTCCATGTCACTCTGACCTGCAAAAACACCCCACGACATGGAACATTGTTGTTCAATAGCTTTGCTATAATAATTATATACCAATTGAACTGATATATGCACCAAAATTTAACTACAAAAAGTATGTACCAAAATTTAACTAGAAGGGCATTTCAAATGATGAACAGTAATACCATAAGGTCTATTCCTGGTGGTTTCCAATAGCATCTCAGGGCCCTTCCAGACAGGCCTAGCACCTCAACAGATCTAGACCTTGTTGAGATGTTTTTTCTAAATCCAGAGTAAACCAGAAAAATCCATTTTACTCTGAATTAATCCATATTAATTTGAGGCATTGTTTGAACACCTCAGGTTAATCCAAACCTCATCACAGGTTTTGGGCCTGTCTGGAAAGGCCCCCAGATTCATATGGTACCACCAGAAGAGTATCTTCAGAAGACCTAGGCTGGATCTACACTGCTCTATAACCCAGGATCTGTTCCCAGATTATCTGCTTTGAACTGTATTATATGAGTTTACACTGCCAGATACTCTGGGATAAGCAGATAATCTGGGATCAGATCATGAGATATAGGACAGTGTAGATCCAGCCCTAGATCATACGGTAGCAAAAACAAGGAAAGGTTTGCTTTCAGATATCCTAGTTCTAAATTGCTTCTACTGCTTCTCATCATTTATTTATTATATGCCATCAAGTGCATATGGCACTTTACAATAAAGGCTTAGTGCTTTGTATGCTAGTACAAAGAATATTAAGTTGATAACAAACAGGCAAGCAGCAAGGTTCACAAAAAGCAGGTCCCATTTCCTGAGGTTTCAAGGCCACCACCTGATTATACGAGAGGACACTAGTGATGCCATAGGAGGCAGTGCTTGAGATACCACACAAGGTAGGCAAGACAGACAGATGAGCTGTAACCATTTCTTTCTCAGCTGAAAATGGAGAGAAGTATAAAGGAAATAGATTCAGCATAACATAGTGTTTTCAGTATTGGACTGCATTTTGGAGACCAGGGTTCAAATCCTTGCTTTGCCATGGAAACCTGCTGCTTGATCTTAGGCAGATTACACTCTCTCAGTCTGAGAGGAAAGCAAAGGCAAACCTCCTTGAATAAATTTTGCTACGAAAACCCTGAGACAGGCTTGCCTTTGGGTCATCATAAATCAAAAATAAATTGAAGGTACAACAGCTTTCATCACAATTTTTAAACTTGCATCTTATGTTTAATTTTTGTTGTGTGTGATTTAATATGTCTTTTGTAGAAATATGCTTTAATATGTGTATTTTATATAATGCTTTTAGATGATTACATGTTTTTAGTGATGTAACCTGCCTCGGGCCATGAGGAGAGACCGGTATAATAACAACAGATTTTTTTCTCCCTTCTTTTTCTTTCTTTCCTTCCCTCCCCTCTAACTTTCCACCCCTTTCTTTCTGTCTCTTCCTTCCTTTTTCTTCCTTCCCTCATCCTCACTTCCTTCCTTCCTTCCTATTCTTTTTCTCCCTCTCTTTTACTTTCCTTCCTTTCCCTTCTCTCTCTCTCTCTCTCTCTCTCTCTCTCTCTACTTCCTTTCTTCCTCGCTCCCTCTCTTTCCTTCACACAGATGTCACTTAGCAGAAACCAAACTGCTTCATTCACTTTATTTCACAGT
The DNA here is from genome assembly GCA_030556195.1 of Anolis apletophallus. Classification (NCBI taxonomy): domain Eukaryota; kingdom Metazoa; phylum Chordata; class Lepidosauria; order Squamata; family Anolidae; genus Anolis; species Anolis apletophallus. The sequence continues at coordinate 57,555,810 of JARBWK010000002.1, forward strand.
CACATCACAGAGGACCACTTCACCAAACAACAGTCAATCTGCTCTGGGCCACAGAGGGTGTTTTTGTTTTTGTTTTGTTTTAACCCTACAGTTCTTTTAAGTTGGATATATAACAAGAGGTCTATGTGTCAAGTTTGTTCCAGATCCACCAAGCCATGTAGAGATTTTGCGGTACAAACCATGCAACATACTGTAGCACAGCAGTTCTCGTTTGTGCCTGGAGGGCAGGGGTCAGGACCCGGGGTCCCATTAGCATTAGGGCCAGCAGTACCAGAACTAGATTCAGAGGATGAGCTAGATGACTGGGGCAAAGGGCAGCTTTCCCCTGACGGGCCTCTTTCGCCCACAGAGAGCTTGGCATGGGAAGAAATGTTGTTTGGCCCTAGCGAAGAGATAGATAACCAGGTGCAGATGGAGGACAGCGATTCTGGCAGCTATGAGCACCCGGGTGGAAGAGATTCCCAGGAGCCCGAAAGTGAAAACATGGAAGAAAGCGGCTGGGAAGTTTCCAGGAGGAAAGCTCTCAGGAGATAGCAACACAGCTGCTGAGAGACAAGGTCGAACCTTTGATAGGAGACGGAACATCGAGTCTAGTAGGAGGGGTGGTCCAGGGCCCTAGACCGGCCGAGGTCCGTCAGCAGGGATTGAGACGAAGAAGCCTAGAGCGTCGGGGACCTCGGCCGAAGGATTAAGTATAGGATCCGTGGGAACGAATCCTCAGTGCCCGGCCACGTCTCATCTGAATAGGCGTGAAGCGGAGTGGGACCACGGCTAAGCTAGCCAGTGGTCATCAAGCCTTGCCTTGCTTTGCCTTGCCTTGTTCCTGATCAGCTTGGTTGAGCGGAGACTTGCCTTTGTTCCTGATCCGCTTGGTTGAGTGGAGCCTTGCCCTTGTTCCTGATCCGCCTAGTTTTGCGGAGCCTTGCTAAGCTTTTGGCCTATTTGCCACGCTACCTTGGACATTGTTACTTCAAGCCTTTTGGATTGCTTTTATATTCTATTGGACATACTTCTGAACTGTTTTTATATTCAATAAAGTAGTTAGCCTTCAGTCCGTCTCTGTGTGTGTGATTAAGGGGCCGGTCAAGTCCGTGCATCGTGACACATACAGACATAATTTTATATAGAGATCTATCTATCATCTATCTATCTATCTCAGCTTGGAAATAGTGAGGAGGGGTAGGGAGAGCAGGAAAGGAGGAGAACCCAGTCCCTCGACTAGGGTTGCCACATTTTGATATAAGAATAAGGGACAGGTACCTAAAAATAGGGACTTTTCCACAAAAATAAGGGGCACTTCTTTAAAAACTTGAAAATAACTTGATGATTTTCAAGTTTTTATGAAGTGTTCCTCATTTTTTGTGAAAAATTCCTTATTTTTAGGTACTTGTCCCTTCGTCATGTGGCAACCTTACCCTCGACATTACTTTACTGCCAGCATGCTGGCATACAAGTGGAATAGACTCATCATACAATGTAGGTAATGAAGCAGCAAATTAGGGAGTTATGGAACTCCGAGTGGCAAATTTACTTTTACTAAGGCTACCTGGACGTGCGGGTACAAGGATGAGGAAAACTCACGACAACTGTGAAGTAGATGAAATCAAAATGGTTTATTGATGACACCAGCTGGTGGGTTTTTGCCAGCAGAACACGGCTGCAATCAGGGGCAAAAAGGCCCCGGTCATTCTCAGTACAAAACATTTATACCCCAATGGAGGCATCTCGGATAAGCCCGCCCTTCTTCATAGATTTTACACAATCATAATTGGCTGGTGTCTCATGGCATTTCATTAATCCAATTAAACATTGCATTTCCATTAGCATCACATCTAAAAGTCCCACCTATGTATGAGAACAATAGTCATTTCTACGTTATTTCTTTCTCACAGTACATATCAGCAGCCAGGGACGTTCGTGTACTCGGTTTGCAACATTTCACATTCTGCCTCTCTGCCAACAAAGGATGGGGCTGAATCACTCCATACATGCGCAGTTCTTTCCTCTTTTTGGCACGAACATCTTCCATCCTGTACTGTTAGACCAATCTAAGCCTACGTTATCTCACGTTAGGCACAGAGTGCATATCAGCAAGTCACAGTATAGATTAGAAGCATCAATCACAGTGTTATTTTCACGGAACAAGTGCCTGCCTGATTCTTGGCACAGAAACCCACTTTTCAAAGCTCTACACGTGTGCAGCATCACTCTCTGACTGTACTCCTGCACAGAAAGTACCAAAACCCGCTTTAGTAACAGGAACATTGCGGATTTGTTAGCTATTGATGGGTTTTGCTCGTGAATAGCTGGGGGATGGCCTAATCATGGGGAGGAAGCAGACTGGCAGTGGGATGGATGTGGCAAAAATGATGGTCCAATTTCAATGCCGGTTTGCTGCATCATGCAGTAAAGTCCAAAATCTCAAGGATGGTGTTCAAATACTCCAGAAGTACTTTAAATTAAGTGCTTTCTCTCAACTGCAGTCAATGTATGATTGTTACTCATATATTGTAACAGTAGTATTAGTTGTTAAATGTCAGAAGCAAAGGCAGGCAACATCAAAAAATGTCTAATAAAAATGATAAATGTAAAGAAAATTTCATCAATACTTAGAGTGAGGAAGATATATTTTAGAATACAGCTATTTTGAGGCAGTAAGATAATTTTATAAAATTTCTGGCAATGGTAAGTATTGTAGCACAATGCAAAAGCTTCCAGTAATAGCATAATTAATTCTAAAGCATCTCCAAAAACCAAGCACTTTTACACAAAACAAAAATAAAACAAGCTTCTGCCCTCTGCTTATAATCTGAATAAGACGAGATGCACAAAAGAAGAGGAATGTGGGAAGAGGGGGAATGTCGGCAGTCAAAATCATTTAGAAAATGACAAACTTATAAAGGCAAACTTTATCAGTCATTTTTATCTGACCAGGCAAATACCAGACAATGAAACATTTCAAAGGCAGGGAGGAAAGCTCCAGCCATTAATGGATAATCAAACTTGGAATTTAAAGGGGGGGGGGGTGTCATAGTGCTATCCAAATGTCCAGGGGCATGAAAAAAAAAGAAAGAATGTGAGGTCTTAGCTTTGCCTTTTCCTCTCCTCTGCTTTAGTTCCCCCTGTTTATAGGATTTCCCAATAGTGTAGTTACCTTCCCTTGAATTAGTTTTTGGGTGGAGCTTAAAATATCCCCAGAGGCCAATCTTAGTTGGTCTATTCCATTTTCCTGTATAAAGCTATCTTGCTGGACTCCTCCCTTTTCTACAGTCACTAGAGTCTTGGGGCTTTGTCTGGTAATCCTAGGCAAAGCAATAAAAAGACAGGCATTCTTAGCACCTGCTGCATTCAGCAGTATTTTTATACCACCCGTCCAAAGGACAACAAGGTGAAGACCTGTCTTTGGAATGAAACATTCCCAGATTAGGCTGAGAATGATTATAGTCTGAAATGAGTGACCACATTTGCAGATCGAGTTGAATTTGTTTTTAGTTGAGATTTGGTTTTTATGTATTTTACTTTTTATGTATTTTAATCTGTTGTTGTAAGATGTTTTAATTTTTAAGATGTTTTAATTTGTATGAGCATTGAATTTTGCTGTAAGCCGGTCTGAGTCCCTCTATGGAGGTGAGAAGGTCAGGGTCAGGCATGTAGCCAGGGGGGGGCTTCAGCCCCCCCCCCCCGAAATTCTCAGGGTGGTCCGCGAAAAGGCCTTACTGGTACATTATTTAAACTGTTATGTTTATTCATATCATGATCTGATCACCATGCTCATTATATTCCACATTAATGGGGTTATTGGGATAACAATACAAAAGGTTTGCTAGGGTAGACCTTCTTCCACCCAGTCTCAGCCCACCCCGAACCAAACTCAGCCCCCCCGAACCAAAATCCTGGCTACGGCCCTGGTCAGGGTACAAAAGTTTTAAATAAAGCAATAAATATATTACTCCATTCCCTACCGTCTTTCCATGTTTTCTGAGATGGCCAGACATCCCATGTTCTTCCTGCACCTTTCCTCCTCTTCTCCACACTTTCTCCAGTTTGGAGTCAGTCTTCGGGCTCCATTTCCGTGTGCTTAGGAAATGGAGCACCACGGAGTCTCACCGGAAGTGCCCTTAGGCCATGCAATGGGCTCCATGGGTTCCCTTGAGACTCCGTTTCCTAAGTGTATGGAAACAGAGCCTAAACACTAGGCATGAGAAAAATGTTATGAAAATGAAATGATTCGTAAGAAATTCGTAAGAAATGCTACTTTTGAGTATTTCCGCACCTGGAACGCCAACCAGGAAGTGGACTTTCTTTATAGAACTTCGGGGGCCAGGATTTTCTTAAGTGTCGTTATTAGGTCATAAGGGGGGGCACCCTCCTTCTCTCTCACCACCCTCCCGCCTCCCTTGCCAATAAGTATTATGGCAAGGCAAGCCCTAAACTCGCTCCTTCTTTCGGCTGGAAGCCTGAAAAAATGTAAACAGAGAGGATTACTCAGAAGTAAATCCACAAAGGATGGCACTTTGGATGAAGTGCCCTCCTTGTGGATTTACTTCTGAGTAAACCTCTCTGTTTACATTTTTCCAGGCTTCCTGCCTCTCCTGCCCTGCCAGGATCTAAAGCATCAAAGAGTATTGGGGTGAGAAACCAACCTAATGTATAATAGAATGAATGCTACTGTAAGTGCCTAATATTATAAGTAATCAACTGGTCATATACCTACATTCCATGCACATGCAATAATACAGCAGTAATAACAATGGGTATAAGAAGAGGTAAAATTCAAACCGAGTATTCTGACTGGTCCCTCCTCAAACTGCAAAAGGCTCTTCTCTGAGCCCGGAAAAGCCAAAACCCGGGCACAGCGCTGTGCCCGGGGTTTTGCCTTGTCCGGGCTCAGAGAGAAGAGCATTTTGCAGTTTGCACCCTTGAGGAGGGACCACAGTCAGAATACTTCGGTTTGAATTTTACCTCTTCTTATACCCATTGTTATTACTGCTGTATTATTGCATGTGCATGGAATGTAGGTATATGACCAGTTGGATTACTTATAATATTAGGCACTTACAGTAGCATTCATTCTATTATACATTAGGGTTGGTTTCTCACCCCAATACTCTTTGATGATTTAGATCCTGGCAGGGCAGGAGGAGTGGACGGCTCTCCCTGCCCCTTCTGCCTGCCAGGATCTAAAGCCTTGAAGAGGCTTCATGACGGGCCAACTTCAGCCCTCCAGGTGTTTTGGACTTCAACTCCCACCATTCCTCACAGCCTCAGGCCTCTTCCTTTTCCTCTCAGCCTGGGCAAACTTGGGCCCTCGCTCCCTCAGGATCGGGGTGAGAGAGAGGCAGCGAGGAGCAAGGGGGTCCTCCTCCTTTTTTGCTGCTTCCAAGAATAGAATACCCCCTCCCTCCCTCCTTCCCTCCCTCCTTCCTCTTTGGAGAGTCCCATCTAGAATTCAGTGTGATTTATTCAAGTTTTGGCCTACAACTCCCAGAAATCCCAGCCAATTTACCTGCTGTTAGGATTTCTGGGAGTTGTAGGCCAAAACCATCTGGAATGCGCATGCGCTGGCATACGAACTACTAACGAATTTCATTAGTAATTAAGTTACATTTTAGAAATTTTTGAATTTTTTTGGTAAGTCTTTCTTTTACTAATCAAAAAAAAATCCCCCATTTGATTTTAGAATCACCATTTTTGGGTTCGAACCATGCCTACTAAACACCCTTGTGACGAAGTCCTAAGTCTAGGTACATTCTAACATAGAGACATTTAAGGTTTTAAGTTGACATCTTATGCAGACTTTAAACTGGAAAGGAATAGAATGTCTTAGACTGGATCTACACTGCTATGCAGTTCAAACTGCATTTTATTTCAGTGTAGGCCCAGTCTCATAGAGAATGATAACAAAAACAACAAGTAATTACTTCATACAGGCATCTGTGCAGAAAAATCACATGCATCCATAGGCATTTCTATATGTTCATGGATATTTCAAAGAAGAAGCATCTGTTCTATATTTTACATAATAGGCATTGCACTATATTGTAACAGCTAATAGCCTTAAGGACAGCACAGAAGGCTGCTGTTATATACAGCCATATGGGGACATGGGGAAAACATTAGGCATGATAACAAATCGAAAAATTGCGATTCTAAAATCAAATGGGGGGATTTTTTTATTAGTATATCAAAGACTTACAAAAAATTCCCAAAAATTTCGGAAATGTAACTTAAGTACTAACGAAATTCGTTAGAAATTGTATGCCAGAGCATGCGCTTTCCAGATGGTTTTTGTTTCAACTCCCAGAAATCCTAACAGCTGGTAAATTGGCTGGGATTTCTGGGAGTTGTAGGCCAAAAACTTGAATAAACCACACTGAATTCTAGATGGGACTCTCCAAATAGGAAGGAGGAGGGAAGGAGGAAGGGAGGGAGGGAAGGAGGAAGGGAGGGAGGGGGTTTTCTATTCTTGAAAGCAGCAAAAGAAAAGGAGGAGGAGCCCCCTCGCTCCTCGCTGCCTCTCTCACCCCGATCCTGAGGAGCGAGGGCCCAAGTTTGCCCAGGCTGAGAGGAAAAGGAAGAGGCCTGAGGCTGTGAGGAATGGTGGTAAAGCGGTTTTTGGTACTTTCCGTGCAGGAGTACAGTCAGAGAGTGATGCTGCACACGTGTAGAGCTTTGAAAAGTGGGTTTCTGTGCCAAGAATCAGGCAGGCACTTGTTCCGTGAAAATAACACTGTGATTGATGCTTCTAATCTATACTGTGACTTGCTGATATGCACTCTGTGCCTAACGTGAGATAACGTAGGCTTAGATTGGTCTAACAGTACAGGATGTGCTAATGGAAGATGTTAGTGCCAAAAAGAGGAAAGAACTGCGCATGTATGGAGTGATTCAGCCCCATCCTTTGTTGGCAGAGAGGCAGAATGTGAAATGTTGCAAACCGAGTACACGAACGTCCCTGGCTGCTGATATGTACTGTGAGAAAGAAATAACGTAGAAATGACTATTGTTCTCATACATAGGTGGGACTTCTAGATGTGATGCTAATGGAAATGCAATGTTTAATTGGATTAATGAAATGCCATGAGACACCAGCCAATTATGATTGTGTAAAATCTATGAAGAAGGGTGGGCTTATCCGAGATGCCTCCATTGGGGTATAAATGTTTTGTACTGAGAATGACCGGGCCTTTTGCCCCTGATTGCAGCCGTGTTCTGCTGGCAAAACCCACCAGCTGGTGTCATCAATAAACCATTTTGATTTCATCTACTTCACAGTTGTCGTGAGTTTTCCTCATCCTTGTACCCGCACGTCCAGGTAGCCTTAGTAAAAGTAAATTTGCCACTCGGAGTTCCATAACTCCCTAATTTGCTGCTTCATTTTGGTGACCCCGACGTGATCCAAAAGGCATTTAGACGGGTCTGTGGTGAGGAAAAACACGGTCCCCATTGAGGACAGCGCTCGCTCCTAGGCAGGAAGGTGAGACGACCCAGGAGGGCCGTGGCTGGGGCCCCACCTTTTTCCCTTTTTTCATTGACCGGCTGCCTGGCTCATCCCACACCAACGCCTGTGGACTTGAGAAGCTGCAACTAACGCTGCCGGTGAACTCAAAGACCAGAAGGAAGTCCGGGGGGCAGCTGGGAAGCAGCCCCTTGAGAGCCGGCAGTTGTAAAAGTCCGGGGACACCTTCCTAGGTGCCCAGCCGTTTGGCTAGCAAACCGGCACAAGCGCGCAGAGAGAGTCGGAGGCGACGTCAGGTCCGTTCGCCAAGAGAGCCGACGCAAATCGTGTGGTGGCGGAGGCGAGAGAGGCGAGTCCCGGGGTCTTCAGGAAATCGGCAAGTATAGTTTCTTTCAAGCACTTAACACTGAGGGAACACACATTGGGGTTGGGGAGAGCACTGAAGTGGGTTTTGATCTTTGGCCAGAGAGATGGGGAGTGCAGGATCAAAGCAGAAGAAAGAGACCCCTTTGCAATGTGTGTTAGATAACTGGGACAGGTTTTGTCTGTTGGCAGTAGAGGGAAAGCCCCAAGATCTGAAAGCCTTTGAACTTAGAAATCTGTGCACAGAAGTTTGGCCGACCGTCCAAGAGATTGGCTGGCCAAACACAGGGTCCTGGGATTTGAGAAAGTGTAAACAACTTGAATCTTATTGTTTCGAAATTCATCCAAATGACCAATGGATTTATTCCGCAACATGGGAACATGGTCGCTGAGGGCGTTTGGTGGGCAG
>JARBWK010000002.1:57564140-57765068 GCA_030556195.1 Anolis apletophallus
TTGTTAGCTATTGATGGGTTTTGCTCGTGAAGAGCTGGGGGATGGCCTAATCATGGGGAGGAAGCAGACTGGCAGTGGGATGGATGTGGTAAAAATGATGGTCCAATTTCAATGCCGGTTTGCTGCATCATGCAGTAAAGTCCAAAATCTCAAGGATGGTGTTCAAATACTCCAGGAAGTACTTTTTAAATTAAGTGCTTTCTCTCAACTGCAGTCAATGTATGATTGTTTACTCATATATTGTAACAGTAGTATTAGTTGTTAAATGTCAGAAGCAAGGCAGGCAACATCAAAAAATGTCTAATAAAAATGATAAATGTAAAGAAATTTTCATCAATACTTAGAGTGTGGAAGATATATTTTAGAATACAGCTATTTTGAGGCAGTAAGATAATTTTATAAAATTTCTGGCAATGGTAAGTATTGTAGCACAATGCAAAAGCTTCAGTAATAGCATAATTAATTCTAAAAGCATCTCCAAAAACCAAGCACTTTTACACAAAACAAAAATAAAACAAGCTTCTGCCCTCTGCTTATAATCTGAATAAGACGAGATGCACACAAAAAGAAGAGGAATGTGGGAAGAGGGGAATGTCGGCAGTCAAATCATTTAGAAAATGACAAACTTATAAAGGCAAACTTTATCAGTCATTTTTATCTGACCAGGCAAATACCAGACAATGAAACATTTCAAAGGCAGGGAGGAAAGCTCCAGCCATTAATGGATAATCAAACTTGGAATTTAAAGGGGGGGGGGTGTCATAGTGCTATCCAAATATCCAGGGGCATGAAAAAAAAGAATGAGAGGTCTTAGCTTTGCCTTTCCCCCAGTTTATAGGATTTCCCCATAGTGTAGTTACCTTCCCTTGAATTAGTTTTTGGGTGGAGCTTAAAATATCCCCAGAGGCCAATCTTAGTTGGTCTATTCCATTTTCCTGTATAAAGCTATCTTGCTGGACTCCTCCCTTTTCTACAGTCACTAGAGTCTTGGGGCTTTGTCTGGTAATCCTAGGCAAAGCAATAAAAAAACAGGCATTCTTAGCACCTGCTGCATTTAGCAGTATTTTTATACCACCCGTCCAAAGGACAACAAGGTGAAGACCTGTCTTTGGAATGAAACATTCCCAGATTACGCTGAGAATGATTATAGTCTGAAATGAGTGACCACATTTGCAGATCGAGTTGAATTTGTTTTTAGTTGAGATTTGGTTTTATGTATTTTACTTTTTATGTATTTTAATCTGTTGTTGTAAAATTTTTTAATTTTAAGATGTTTTAATTTGTATGAGCATTGAATTTTGCTGTAAGCCGGTCTGAGTCCCTCTATGGAGGTGTGAGAAGGTCAGGGGTCAGGCATGTAGCCAGGGGGCTTGGCCCCCCAAAATTCTCAGGTGGTCCGCGAAAAGGCCTTACTGGTACATTATTTAAACTGTTATGTTTATTCATATCATGATCTGATCACCATGCTCATTATATCCCACATTAATGGAGGTATTGGGATAACAATATAAAAGGTTTGCTAGGGTAGACCTTCTTCCACCCAGTCTCAGCCCACCCCGAACCAAACTCAGCCCCGAACCAAAATCCTGGCGCGGCCCTGGTCAGGGTACAAAGTTTTAAATAAAGCAATAAATATATTACTCCATTCCCTACCGTCTTTCCATGTTTTCTGAGATGGCCAGACATCCCATGTTCTTCCTGCACCTTTCCTCCTCTTCTCCACACTTTCTCCAGTTTGGAGTCAGTCTTCGGGCTCCATTTCCGTGTGCTTAGGAAATGGAGCACCACGGAGTCTCACCGGAAGTGCCCTTAGGCCATGCAATGGGCTCCATGGGTTCCCTTGAGACTCCGTTTCCTAAGTGTATGGAAACAGAGCCTAAACACTAGGCATGAGAAAAATGTTATGAAAATGAAATGATTCGTAAGAAATTCGTAAGAAATGCTACTTTTGAGTATTTCCGCACCTGGAACGCCAACCAGGAAGTGGACTTTCTTTATAGAACTTCGGGGGCCAGGATTTTCTTGAGTGTCGTTATTAGGTCATAAGGGGGGGGCACCCTCCTTCTCTCTCACCACCCTCCTGCCTCCCTTGCCAATAAGTATTATGGCAAGGCAAGCCCTAAACTCACTCCTTCTTTCGGCTGGAAGCCCGGAAAAAATGTAAACAGAGAGGATTACTCAGAAGTAAATCTGCAAAGGAGGGCACTTTGGATGAAGTGCCCTCCTTTGTGGATTTACTTCTGAGTAAACCTCTCTGTTTACATTTTTTCCAGGCTTCCCTGCCTCTCCTGCCTGCCAGGATCTAAAGCATCAAAGAGTTTTGGGGTGAGAAACCAACCTAATGTATAATAGAATGAATGCTACTGTAAGTGCCTAATATTATAAGTAATCCAACTGGTCATATACCTACATTCCATGCACATGCAATAATACAGCAGTAATAACAATGGGTATAAGAAGAGGTAAAATTCAAACCGAAGTATTCTGACTGGTCCCACAGCGTTTGCTGCCTGGGTGCACACACACACACACACATTCTTTGGGGGGGGGGGGATTTGCTGCAGAATCTTCTCTATGAGCCCGGGATTCTGCAGCAAAACCCCCCCAAAGAATATGTATGTGTGCACCCAGGCAGCAAACACTGTGCCCGGGGTTTTGCCTTTTTCTGGGCTCAGAGAGAAGAGCCTTTTGCAGTTTGCACCCTTGAGGAGGGACCACAGTCAGAATACTTCGGTTTGAATTTTACCTCTTCTTATACCCATTGTTATTACTGCTGCTTCCAAAAGTGGAAGTATGATATGAGAAGGAGATCTGAAACAGGATAGTGGCTTAGAAGGCTGGAGTAGCAGCACAGAATAGAGGATAGCAGGGGGGTGGCCTTAATTTTGGCAAAATAAAGTAATTTTGGCAAAATATCACCAGCCTGTAACCATACAAGGAATTACAAATTAGTAGAATCCTCATTCATTTTCAATGTCAAAGTAAACACACATTCTAATCTGTACTCACCCTGAGTTCATTCCTGGCTGTTCCTATGATGTTCCTGTAACTCCAGTAAATAACACAAGATAAACAAGTTCATCTATTTTACGACTTTTTTCGTGTCAGGAGCTACTTGAGAAACTGCAAGTTGCTTCTGGTGTGAAAGAATTGGCTGTCAGCAAGGACATTGCCCAGGGGATGCCCGGATGTTTTGATGTTTTACCATCCTTGTGGAAGGCTTCTCTCATGTTCCTGCATGGAGAGCTGGAACTGACAGAGGGAGCTCACCCATGTTCTCCCCAGATTCAAAACTCCAACCTGTTCTAGAGTAGGGGTCCTCCAATTGTTGGAAGGCCAGACTATATATTGTTTTGTGTGTCTTCAAATTGTTTCAGACTCAGAGTAACCCTAAGGAGGGAATTCATGAAGGAGGGAAGACTGGATCTTTCTTTCTACCTGATCACATGGGCTCCTTTCTGATGTCAGCACAGGGTGTCGGTGATGGTCAGGGGTTCTCACATAGCTCTGCAGTCATTTGAGAGTGGGAATGGTGGCATGGACAGTTAGGAGATGGTCCAGTAGAGTCAATGCAGACTTGGCCTGGCTGGACTTTGTGGAATTAGACCTGCTGACCATGAGTTCAGGAGGGTGCATATGGCAGTTCAGAGCATTTATGCTGTGGACTGGCTTTGGGTTTACTGGCTAGTGTAGCCTTACCCAAAATCATCCACAGAATAGATCACATCAAACTGCATCTTAAGTCAATATTTGGCTAAGACATTTTAACTGCATGATGTCATAATCCAATTTCTCTAAAAAGAAGAATTAGATTTGTTGGGGGAGTGCAGAAATTATTTTTCAATATCTAAAGCTCTGAGCTCTTGACATTTTTGACATGGTTTCTGACAACCTCCTTTCCAATCCCATCTCAGAATAATAGTGCATATCCTTTCCTTTGCTTCACAGAACTTAAATAACTACTCTAATCTCACTTTAATTAAACTCCAATATACACCTTCTGCTTTCAGATTTTCACTGTGTCACTTTTCTTCCTGATTGTCAAGATTACACACTCCTCTTCCTTGGCCTCATCTTATTATAGAAAACAATCCTCTGTGCCCCCAACCCCTCCTCTCTCCATACACTTTCACTAGCACTTCTATGTGATCAGAGAAAAGAAATTAATGAAATGTCATAATTTTACTCATGTGTGTAGTGGGTGCACAAGCTCAACCCCCTCCCACACATATGTCATGGTTCTACAGCAGAGAGAATGAAAACACCCTGTCATCATCACATCTAAGTGGTAAGAAATGACAGTACTGCATATACAAAAAAGGAAGGTGCAAAATGAATCTCAGTACAAAAGATGGGTTGTATCAGCAGCTCTGTTATATAGAACATGGAACATCAGATTGTCCAGATGGGGATGGAGGGGATTCCACCCTTAATGCTGTTTATTTCAGTGGCTATATTTTAAATCTTTTGTGCAACATGAGGTTTCTATAAGAATTTATTTCTTTAAACAAATACTTGGGAGAATATATACATCTCAGAAGCACATGTATACAACATGCCTACTGAACATAAAGTGTCCAAACACAAAACTCAGATTTGGGCCCTGAAGAAGAAGAGCAGAGAAGTGACCAAGAGGTCCCAAACAAATCTGGAAAAATGGAGCACGACGTTCAACAAAAAGTTGCAGAAACTTAAAGGGAACCACCACAGAATGGATCCCTGGCAAAAAAAAAATCAAGAGACAAAATATACAGAGGATACAAGGAAATGTTCAAATTCAGTTGGGAGATATCTCAAAAAATATCAGGAGTCTAAAAAATTTTCAAATCAAATGTTCACTCCCTTTTGGCAAATATAGAACTGTCCAAAAGCAGATGGTAAAAGGGGAATTGCCATAGACTGTGGCTAACAGAAAGGGGGGATTGTTTGGTAATATAAGATCAAGAAGAATGGTATGTAAACTAGGTGATTTAAAATTTAAGTATTGATTCATATATATTTTAAATAATGTGGCTAATGTGGTTAACCCCTCATATAAGAAATATTCGATAGTAAAAAGGTTGTGTAGTGGAAAAAGAGGGAAAGTATGAAAGAGAAACATACTACAATTCAGTTGAGGACAGGGTTGATAGATAGAGTGCAAGTGCCAGATGACAAAAATTGGGGATAAATTGATATTTCCTCAATGACTGTATTGTTATGTGTATTGCATGTGCATCCCTGATGCATACACTGACATCAAGGGAGATGTAACAGCTTCTAAACATGACGGCATTAAATGAGACACTAGTTCCACCAACTCTATCTCTCCTGCACCCCTATACAAAAAATTCAAAATATGGTAATTTATATGCACTTTGCTAATGATGAGAATTTGGCTGGCTTATCTAATGGAACCTAATAGTGCCAAACACAGACGTTCACTGACTTAGGTTCTTGGACTGGATGAAACATTTTCCCAAGTGTTTTGTGGTTTTGCTTTTAAGACAGGCAGATGTTTTTCAAAGACTAAGAAACAGTGATGGAAGAGACAGGACAAGCAATTCAATTAGGAAAGTGCTGCCTGAAACACTTGCAAAACCAGATAGAAGTTAGCAGACTGCCAAAGGTTAGTAGGGAAAACCTAAACAAATCTGACAGATCCTATCACTCCTGAGGCCCAGGGAAGCCTTTCTCAATGCTGTTTAATTTTAAAATATCCTTTTGTTGTTCCAAAAGCAAATATGTGGAGAATAAGATGAAAAATCTGTTTTCATCTCTGGCCTCGCCCTTTTCACTGTTGGTCCCAGTGGCAGCTGGGAACTGACAGCTGTATATGGAGCAATAGCTAAGACTGCCAATAACAGATCCAAGAATACTAGAAGCAGTTCTCTTGTAAGGACACAACATCAGCTCAAAAGAAGATGTCAGTATTTGTTTTTAAACTCAACTATTTTAGAGGATGCATTCACAGTATTTGTACCCAGGCCTGTGAGATGAAATGAGATAGGCTAGCTTTCATTTCAGCTTGCAAGCCCTTCTCTAGGAGACCTGAGTTCTATTCAGTTTCTCTTTCCACACAATGGAGAAGTAGTCCTATGCCACATGGTTAGATGTAGTATGACAAAATAAAAATCATTATGTTAGACGTGCTTTATTACTAATAAGGGAGAGCTATAGATTAACATATGCCCCAAAATGCCAATGTCGATGAAAAGATTAAAATTCACATAATATTATGATTTGAAAGGTATTTTTAATAAAACAATGTACCGATGTGATATGACATCCAAAAGGCTTTTAAAAATGCTGGAAATGTAAATGATAGATGACAAATCCATAAGTTGATCCAGAAATTTTTGGGGAAAAATATCCAATTAAAACCTGAACTTTTTTTACATGGACTAATATAAATGGCTATAGTAGATTGTTGCAATATATAATAGCAGCTAGATTACTTTACATGCAGAAATGGAAGAACTCAGCAGCACCAACAACAGACGATAGGTAAAGGTAAAGGTTTCCCCTGACATTAAGTCTAGTCGTGTCCAACTAGTGCTCATCTCCATTTCTAAGCTGAAGAGCCAGCATTGTCCGTAGACACCAAGGTCATGTGGCTGGCATGATTCCATGGAGCACCATTACCTTCCCACAGAAGCGGTACCTGTTGATCTGCTCACATTTGCATGTTTTTAAACTGCTAGGTTGGCAGAAGCTGAGGCTAACAGCGGGATTTCACCCTGCTCCAGGATTTGAACAGCCAACCTTTCAGTCATCAAGTTCAGTAGCTCAGTGGTTTAACCTGCTGCGCCACCAGGAGGCCCATTAACAGAAGATAAGACACTCCCACAATGTTCTCATCATATACATTGGTGCAATGGGTTCCTTCCACTTCTCAGCCAACGTGCTGGCACAAAATTAATATATCACGCCTTCCAACCCCTCCCTATTCCTATGCTGGGTCCTTTTCTTTTAAGTTCATAAGTGTTTTTTAGGGTTTTAAAACTAACATCAAAGTCCTGCCTGCCTATTGTATTGATTGCATTTTTGTTTTTTGGGGGGATTTCCGTTTTGTGCCATTCAAATGGATGCAATAAGATGGAAACGTGAATGGAAATGAATGGGACAAATTTCAAGCCATGACTACTATGCATGCATGTATATCCGAAAGTACAGTGGGTCTTTGATATCTGCTAGGGGCTTTCCGGTCCCCGTGAATACCAAAATCAGTGGGCACTCAAGTCCCATTACATAGAATGGTGTAGTAAAATGGTGTCTTTTACATATAATAGAAAAATCAAGGTTTGCTTTTGGGAATATTTTTAAAAATATTTTCAAGCCGTGGATTTCTAAAACTGTGGATAGAGCCAGCCTTTTGTTTGCATGTGTATAGAAATAATACATCATCCAGCTTGGTTGCAATGGTTAGACCATGCTGTATACAAATTCATCAACATTTGTAGCTCCACTATGCCTTCTTTCCTGGCTGACACTAAACAATTTCCTAGCTTCACAGGGGTAACATTATGGAAAGCTAGTAACCCAGGCATAACTTGCAAGTTGAAAAATTTCCTGTCTTTTTCAAAAGGTAGTTTCCCTCTCGCAACTGTGTCAACAGCTAAAAAGTAGATAAAGCAAGAAATAAGCATAAAATTGAGCACAAATGCTTATGTTTATTTCACAGTCAATTCTCTCATGAGCTGCCTGGCCAACATAGCACTGCCAGCTATTTTTTGTTTTGTTCAGTGTTTTTTGTTTGTTTGTAGGAATTGCGCAGGAGTGCTAGCCAGACTGGCACAGAGCATGAAAGTTAAGCTGTATTTTGAGCCTTGAAAACAACAGCATAACTATGCCTGTGAAATAGCTGGGTTTTTTCCCCACATCATCAAATAGCAATGCAGCTTGGCCTAGGTCAGCCCTATGTCTTCAATGTATTGATTCTACATAATCCAACAGACTCCTTCAGAGATTACAATCAAGGAAGTTTCCTGTTACACCCCTCCCGCATAAGGTTACCTTTATGGGTAATGCTACACCTGAAAACCATCTCTCCAATATAATATTGGGGGATAGTAAATTGGGGCCTTCCATTCATTCATTCCCAATATCCTTCTTTAGTTGTTAAACAATAACTTCCAGACATGTGGCGGTAATGGCAATAAAATCTGTTATGCAGAGTTAAAAATAATTCTATATTTAAAGGTGAACAGTTCTTCTACACAAACTACGAGCAGTGATGTTTCAACTAAGTAGGCTCAATAATACATCAATTTTCAGAATCCTCCACGGTTAGCCATTTTAGCTGGGGCTTCTGCTACTTTAAGTCCAAAAACATCTGGAGCCTCACCATCAGAGACAAGGCTTTGACAGGAAGCTGAGAAGGCACACTAAATGTTTCTGTCAACCTGCAAGCCACAAGAAGTCACACAGGAAACTATTATTCAAAAGTGGCCAATCACACAGCAAAACAACCTACTGTTGGAACTTGCTAAACACTTTTGTTACAGACATCCAAAGAAGGATATTGTCAATGCCACATAACGTTACTCTATTAAGCTCAATTTTTGACATTGCAGAGGGATTGGTCAGTGCCTGCTGGAAGAGCACTTTGGTTTTCTTGATGTTCAATGAGGGGCCAAGATGTTGAAAGTGGCTCGAAGACTATATTATCATCAGCATATTTGAGTTATAGGAGAAATGTTGTTATGACCTTGGTTTTGGCTTTCAGCCTGCTGAGGTTAACTAGTTTGCCATCTGTGTGAAAAGTGATTTCCACACCTTTGGGAAGCTTTCTATCAACAAGGTGCAGAATCATAGCTATGAAGATGGAAAGGAAGATTGGAGCAATGACACATCCCTGTTTGGTACATAATTCCACCTGAAATGGGTCACTTTGGAAGTCATTGCTATCCAAGACTGCTGTCATCCTATCATCATGGAGGAGCCACAGGATGTTCACAAATTATTCAGAGCATCTGATTTTTAAGAAGATGGCCCAGATATCATTGCAATTCATGGTGTCAAATGCCTTTGCAAGGTCAATGAATGTCATGCACAGAGCTTTATTCTGTTTCCTGCATTTTTCTTGGAGCTGTCATGCAGTGAAGATCATATCCACTGTTTGTTTGGAGGGGAGGGTGCCATTTTGGGATTCAGGAGGGCTGTCTTCTGAGATAGGTAGAAAGCGGTTTGCAAGGATCCTTGTGAGGATTTTCCCACAGAGGTCAAAAGGGAGATACCTCAATAGTTTCCAGAATCTGTTATTTCCCCCTTTTAGGAAAAAAAGTGATGATAGTGGTGTTCTTGAAGTCTGCTGGGATTTTCCTGGTCACCCATACATTTTCAATGAGCTGGTAGAGTTATTTCAGCTCAGGTCCACCTTCAGCTCTTGTTACAGCTCCTGGTATCCCTTGGTGGTCTCCCATACAAATATTAACCAGATCTGACCCTGTTTCCCTTTTGGGATTTGGTGCATTCAAGGTATTTAGGCCTCTAGTCACTGGATTATGTGACTAAGATCAAAAGATGGAGGCCATCTCTTAGTGGAGTGGTGGGAATTATGTGGCCTTCCAAAAATTGTTGGACTACACTCCCAGCAGTTCTCAATACTATTTATGCTGACTAGGGCAGGCTACCGAGAACGTTGTGGGTAGAATTTGGAAGGGAATATTTAGCTTTTAAATGTAATTTTAACAGCATTTTAACTTTTGTATCCATGATACAAATATTTGTTTTGTAATTTTTGTATTTGTCTTGTTTTACAATTTTATTGGGTTGTGCCACGTTATTGTTAGCTGCATTGGGTGCCCATGGGAAGCAAGGTGGGTTAGAAATTAAATAATAAATAAGACTGCTATGAGTTGAAGGGCTTCAGATTGTGCATCCCAAAGTACTCAGCACTTCCTTCCTTCACCATATTGCCTTCTCTTTTGGGCACTTCTCTACAACCCAGAATAGCTTTCCTGAAAGTTTCACATCAACCTGCAATACCTCCTACATATTTTGCTCCTTTGCATTCTTCTCTCCAACAAAATTAAATTGCGTTTCCATTTCTGTTTCCCCAACACTATCACATCTTAGCACTTCCTTCCTTCACTGTATTGCCTTCTCTTTTGGGCACTCCTCTACAATCCATAATAGCTTCCCTGAAAGTTTCACACCAACCTACAATACCTCCTACATGTTTTGCTCCTCTGCATTCTCCTCTCAAACAAAATTAAATTGAGTTTCCATTTCTGTTTCCCCAACACTATCACATCCTGATTCTATCTATAGAAAGCACTCATTTAATCAGCCAGCTATTCAACATACTGGCTTATTTCTTTTCTTGATCTTCCATGGTCAGAATTCTCCTTATGGTAGCTGATAGGCACAGCAGCTCAGTTGCTAATTTTCACACTATCAGACAGTAGGAATGTGTGAGAATTTGAGTGTATTTTGACAAGAATTTACAAATTTGCATACATTTGCAATTCAAAGAAGTTGAGGTTTGTTTTTTTTTTAAAAAAAGAAAAAATCAAATGTGGGAGAATTGGAAATTGATAGATTTGTCTATCCAGGCCTTTCAGAGCTCAATTCTTAAAAGTCTTTGCTTGAATTCAACTACATGACACTTCATTCTTCCTTAATTGGGATAGACAGCTCCTTTTTTACCCTAAGAGGTAATTCTGAAGACTTTCCTGAAAATACACACATTTCTTGACATATAAGATTGAAACAAATTGGGGTTTTAAGATTCTGAATGTTGGGGGCAGATACATTTTTAATGTTCCCATTCCTACTACTTTTGATGATGCCAATTTACATTTTGTGACACCCATACCTCTCTAGAACTCTTGCCTTACTGCACTTTCTCCAAAAGACTTAAACAAATAAATCTTGTTACGTTTTATGTAAATTCATGATCATTTGAAAATTACTCTGACTTCTCATGCTTTAAACTCCAGCCATATGTTCGATCCTTAGGCTGTGGACTATCTTTTTGAGCAGTAAATGCTAGTCGGTCAATAAATGTGTCCTCTTTTTTTGTTTTCCAAAATATGACAACTTTAATCTGATCTGACTGGATTAGGTGGGAGACCAGTGTCAAGTTGCAGCAATGGCTAGAGCATCAAAGAAACCATCACGACCTCCATAGTGATGGAAGACAGTCAATATAAGAACCAGCTATCATTATCTCTGCTGGAATGTGTATTTTATATATAAAGTGGAACAGCTGTGGGGTCTTTTTCTGTGCCAGATTTAACCTTGATCAACCTGATACTTGGTGTACTCTATATTACACTTGCAGCATTACTATTGAACTCATAATACTTTGCTATCATATCCAGCATTCCAGCTTAACTTACCATTCGAAGACAAATTTAAGACAATTCAAGACTTTTTAAATTGTTTTTGGCACTGCAATTAGACTTAACAAAGAGACTAATATGGTATGAATTTTTCCTCCAAGAAAACTAACAAAGCAACTTCAAGTGTTTGTGTATTTTTCAAAATGTTTCACTCCTGACACAGCATGTTGTAAACGGGATGTTAATAAAGGATTTTAGCCTTTATCTGGTCAAAGTCTTCCTCATTTCATATCCATCAGCATACGATTCAGAGAGATGCAGGTGGCTCCAGAAATGAGAGACAAGAGCTTAAGTTAAAGAGATAATGTAATATATACTCAAGCCCTACAGGGCTTGGTTCCTTTTTGGACACAACAGGAGCAGGAAGAAGTACAAAACAGACATTTTATATAGTCTAAGTCAACTGCATGGCTCCTGCAAAATCACATTGATATGCTGATTCAAAGATAAGATTAAGGCTTTTTAAATATGTCAGCAGGAGCAAAGACCTTTTTTTACAAAGCTGTGCTGGTGAGTATATGCTATATGTATTTTCGAATATGAAAGATATAGAGGAAGATAATATGCGCAAATGAGCTAATTCTTAATGTTACCTTGGCAATGTTTTGACAGTGCTACAATTATCAAACTTCAGCTTCCCAGAAAATATGATAAGCAAATTTAACAATAGCCTGGTAACAATGCTGTGGCATACAGTTTTAATAGAATGGGTTGTTTTCACGTGTAGGTTTCAAATACATTATCAAAATATGAAGCCATTTGAAGTCACCCTTTCCCCAAGTGATGAAATAGGCTCATGAAGATTCCACTAACAAAACAAATTAGATAATTCTGAGCAACTGGCGAAATGCTAACAGGGGTCATAGATAAGGCCGAAGGACTCAATATAATCTTTGCTTCAGACTTCTCTCAAAAAGAAAACAGTGGTCTAATTGGTGAAAATAGAATAAACCACACAGTAAGGGGAATCCAGCCCAGAATACAATAATAACAACACTTTACTTGTATTCTGCCCTATCTCCCTGAGGGAACTGAGAGCGGATTCCAGCATATATACAAAAGCAGGCAAACATTCAATTCCTTTGAAACACAATGAAACACAAATACACAGAGAAAGGCAGAGGCTTTCCCTTTCCTCTCCAGTTCTGGAGATGGTGCTCATCTCTGGTTCTGGGCTGAGGAGTCTGTGTTGTCCATAGATACCTCCTGGTCACGTAGCTGGCGTGACTTCATGGGACACCCTTTTACCTTCCCACTAAGGTGGTACCTATTGATTTACTCACATTTGTAAGTTTTGAACTGCTAGGTTGGCAGGAGCTGGGGCTGACAGTGGGAGCTCACCCTGTCTCATGGATTTGAACTGCCAGCCTTCAGGTTAGCAAGCTCAGCAGCTCAGTGGTTTAACCCAATGTGCCACCATGGCCCCTAGTAAAAGAAATATTAAAGGAATACCAAGCTACTCTAAATGAATCTGAGGATCAGATGAGCTACATCCAAGGATAAGAAAGAAACTTACAAATGTAACCTAAGAGCCATAGTCAAAGGTCTTTTAGAAACCCTGGAGGACAGGAAAAGTCCCAGAAGAATGGGGGAGGGTCAAAAAGAAGACCTGAGTCTCAACCAGTCAGAATTGTAAACTTGCATGTTATGTTTAATCTTTGTTGTGTGTATTTTAATATGTATTTTGTGGAAATACATTTTAATATGTGTTTTAAAGTACGTTTTTTTGATGAATGTGTGTTTTAGTATTGTAACCCACCTCGAACTGTGAGGAGACATGGCAAAGAACAAAAAAATATTTTGTTATTATTATTATTATTAAGTTTATGTTCCTCAATGTTGCAGAAAATAAAAAAGGAAGGGGGAAGCAGAATTTTAGAAATGCCGACATGTTTTCTAAGTGAATATATTTGCCTTCAGATTGCTAATTATATTTTCCCATAATACAATTTCCTCATGAATTTCAAACACTTCATAGTAAAAAAAAAGGTACAATGAATCAATTTAAATGCTCCATTTATGCAATACTTCTCTGTATTCAAAAGACGAGGAAGAACAAAACGCAGAATGTTTAAGAGCTACATTTACCCTGTTATTACTTAGAAATACAGATGGAAGATAAAAGCAGAAGTGTCAAGTATTCCCATTTTCAAAAAGCTTTTGCTCAAGTTCAGAAGATGCTGTTAATAAAAGTTTGAGGCCTCTTTAGTAGGACTCCTGAGACTTGGATCCAGTTTTTTCTGTAGATTTTGTTTGTGACCTTGAACATTTTACTTGTTGAGTGCCACAAATCCCCTCTCTATAAAGTTTTTAAAAAACAATAACATAGTTACTAATATATTTCTCTCTCTTTGTAACTTTCATCTTTCTTGTCTTTTTAAATTGCAGACTCAACAGTTAAATTGCAGCTTCAAGTTCTTTATCCTTTGATGAAATTTCTCAAAAGTATTTTGTGAAAATGAACTTGAATCTGACATGGAGAGAGGGCTCTTTTCACAGTTATCTGATAAAGTTGGGGATATATTTTTCAAAGGAACCAAAAAATGCCACCAATATACCTCTCTTACAATGGCACACACACAACCATATAAAAGATGCTGCACCTAAGTGCACTCAACTACCTGACATTTCAATGCACAAATACTGTTCCCAGGAGAAATGTATCCAATTTGTGCCCCAGGTAGAGCTGCTCTTTACCATATATAAGTGATACCCAACAAGGCAAGAGACAGCTGTTTCAACAGTATTTAATTTGCCTGGGAGATGAAGGAGGGTAAGAAAAATCAGTCTCTGAGGCAGGATTCCTAAACAAGATATATGTAAAACAATTCAAGGTTGTGTCCTAAAAGTTTTTCATCAGGTGAGATAAATTATCGAGAACAAAATGAGGGGCCATCAGCTCCTGATTAAATTCAGAGTGTGTCCTTTTCATACTTTCACATATCCACCACGTCATCTGCATTTTGTCTTTTGAATATTCCCTTTATAGAAGCCAGCCAAGATGACAAACATGCCAATATGGGCATGCTACAGTGAACAAAACCTAGGAGAAGGAAGCTTTTTACAAAGTCTTTTTATGCCTGTCTAGTCTGCCCTTTCATCATTATTCGCTGTGTAGCTAGAATTTGTAAGCAGTGTCGGTATTGGGAAGATGGTGAAAAAGGGCTGGAAAAACTCAAAGCGTTAGTGTTGAGTTGCAGTAGCGCTGCCTGTAGTAAACAACACAATATAGCTTAGGTAGGAAAAGAGCCGGGTTCTACATTAGCTGATCCAGTGGTAGTGTTATGTATCTGCTTATAACAAACAAGTTAAATAGCAACTGCCTTTGGTATCCCTTACTAAGCTTGCTGAAATAGCAAAACAGAGAAAACAGGAGCAGATAAGCCTCATTAGCAGTACGCAGCATGTTAAAAATAACAGCCATAGATCTGTGACTTTGGCTACTACAATAGAAATAGGAAAAGTAGAGACTGTTGAAAGAAAGCAATATTCTCCAGGTGTATTTTAGAAGAAGCCTTTTAAGTGGTCTCTGGAAAATTCCAGATGTTTTTGTTTATTTATATGTAAAGCTTACCTGGTCGGGCTGTTTCATTTCACATGTGTTTATCTTAAGTTCCAAATAAAAGGTTTGTGAAATGTACTTTTTTGTGCTGTTAGGATCCATTTCTATTCTTCTCATGCTCTTTTTGCCTCTGGTATCAATGTTTCTGTTAAAGAAGTAATGCCTAGGAATGGATCTAATTTGTTAACTGAGGATGTGTCTACTCGGCAGAATTAATGTAGTTGATATCGCTTTAACTGCCATGGCTCAATGCGATGGAATCATGGAAGTTGTAGTTTGATGAGGCACCAACATTCTTTGACAGAGGGCTAAAGACCTTGTAAACCTAATGATTCCATTGCACTGAGCCACAACAGTTAAAGTGGTGTCAAATACATTAATTCTATAGTGTAGATGCATTCTGGGGTTGGCCTGTACATTGGTTATACAGAAGGAGGAAATAACCAGGCCCATTCACACATTATTTCTAACAATGTTTGATGCTACAGTGAAGAATTTTTGATTTTCCGGCCAGGAGGCTTAGGTAGGGTCGAACAAAAAGCAGCCATGTTTCCATTGTTTTCTGGGATGAGATCATCTTGGATCTTATCACTTGATTCTGGTACATTTTAATTTCCTTACCTGCCATAGAATTCAACCAATGGCTTATTTTGGCCGCCTTTGACCCTGGAGAATTTTGGTTTCTGCTGTTGGACTACTTTCGACTCTAAATGCCATCACTTGCTCCAATCTCTCTGGGTCCTTTCATGCTGCTGGGTAGATAATATCGTGTCACATAGGTAGTAGCTACCACAGAGTGTAGCATGATCAAAGTTAGATTTGATCAAATAAAGGCTCTTCTACACTGACTACTTGGGTCAGATTAGAATGGGTTTGGGAGAAACTAGTTTTGCTGTGTGGATGATTAGATTAACATGACAGGAATAGTTTTGAGGTCGGGATAATGATTTCATTAACCACGGAAGTTGGCCTCAAATTAGTTCTTGAATCCACAACAAAATTTCCATCTCCAGGTGAGATACACACTAGTGCTCCAGAGGCAGGGAAAAGAAGAGAAAGTGACAGCAGTGGAGGTAATCAATTACTTGCCCCAGTGGATCATTTAGTCCAGGGCTGTCCAACTGGCGGCCCGGGGGCCGTACACAGCCCCCCAGCCTGTTGGACACAGCCCCCGCTATGCCCCCGGCCGCCATTTTTAATTTTTTTAAAAAAATCTAATTTTTTTTTAAAAAATGGCGGCCGGGGGGGGGGGAGGCGGGACAGGGAGGAGGAAGAGAGCTAGCTCCTCCTCCCTGCACCACCCCCTCCGTCCCTCTCTCCGCGCCGCCGCTGCAAGATCGCAGCGACAGGCGGGAGGGAGGGGAGGAGGCGGGGCAGGGAGGAGGAAGAGAGCTAGCTCCCTCCTCCTCCTTGCCTTGCCCCCTCCTTCCCTCTCTCCACCCCGCCGCTGCAATCCGGTTCGCAGCGGCGGGGGGGGGGGGGGAGGGAGGGGAGGAGGAGGAAACCTCCCTTCCTCCTCCTCGTCCTCCTTCCTGGCGCTGCTGGTGTCCCGATCGCCGTGGCGCCGGGGAAGGAGGAGGAATCCTCCCTCCCTCCTTCTCCTTCCCCAGAGCCGCGGCGATTGGGACACCGGCGGCGTCAGGAAGGGCGGGAGGGAGCGAGGGGGCAGGTTTTCCAGGGAGGCCTGCGGGAGAGTTTTCGCCCAGGTCTCGCGTCCCTCTGACCAGAGGGATACGAGAGCCGGGCGAAAAACCCTCCCGCAAGCCTGGATGGCTCGTGGGAGAAGAGAGAACCGGGCGCCGCTTCCCCGTGAGCCATCCAGGCCTGCGGGCGAGGGGCGGAGCCGCGGAGCTCCTCGCGGCTTCACCCTCTCCCCAAAGTGTCACAACAGCTGTTGTGATGCTTTGGGTGAGGGGCCGGAGCCGCGGAAGGCTCCTCGTGGCTCCTCCTTCTCTCCCAAAGCGTCACAACAGCCTCGGAAGTGGGCGAAATCGCCCGCTTCCAAGGCTATTGTGGCACTTTGGGAGAGGGGGTGGAGCCGTGTGGCCGGGGCATGGCTGGGCCATGGGGGGCGTGGCCACTCGGCCCCCAAGTGATCGGCCCCCAGAAAGTCTGGCCCTTGGGTCGGCAGAAGTTGGAAGCACTGATTTAGTCCCTGCTGCCCAGGTATATCCCTTTTCGGCAGCCCACCACAACCTTGTTCTGAATTGCAAAACATTTTTGAGTGCATGTAGATGTCTATAAAGCACTTTGCACCCTATGGAGCTGATTTCACTGTGTGATGTGGTTTCCATTTAGGGGTAGTGGAAGCACGTTAATTAATGCAGTTTTACATTATTTCAAGTATTTGGCAGAGAAGGCTAAAAACCTTGTGAAACTACCCTCCCATGATTCCATAGCTTTAAACCATGGCAGTTAATGTGGAGTCAAACTGCATTAATTCTCGTGTAGGTACAATCCTTGATTTTTACTGCTTGGCAACATGAACTCCTAGTTCCTGTCTTGCCCCTAAATCAGGGGTGGGCAATTACCGGCCCTCCAGGTGTTTTGGACTTCAACTCCCAGAAATCCTAAGAGCTGGTAAACTGGCTAGGATTTCTGGGAGTTGAAGTCCAAAACACCTGGAGGGCCGGTAATTGCCCACCCCTGCCCTAGATTATGGTGCAGCCCTGATAATCTGGTTTGTTGTGCTAGAATAGACTATTATCCCATTCTATTTCAGTTATGCCTAAACTGAGTCAACTGTCAAGGGAATTCAGCTCAGATCCTCACAAATTATGTGTGTTTGTCAATAGATTATATATATTTTTTCTTTAAACCCATTGAACTCTTTATTGTTAGTAGTTTATAATGCCACTCTTTGATTTTAATATGTGCTCATTCTTTTAAAATCTAATATGTGTGGGTATACAAGAGCAACTGAAGCAGTAGGCTAATACCATAATAAATTTTGTCCATGTCAAGATGTCATAGGGACGAGCTCAAATATTGTTCACAATAGAGAACCAACCATCAAAGTTTAGAACAACTTCACTACAGAAATTGTGGGGAAATTCTTCTCATGTCCTAGTGTCCAAAGAACTGGCCCTGAACTGTATTACATACTAAAGGCTTTTATTTAAAAAGCCTCTAGAGCAAAGTTAGGAACTAGAAAATTTAATTGAAAAAAACCATCCTAATCTTGAAACCTGAAAAGCAATTACTCTCATGGCTTTCAAATACAAACATATAGCAGTTTCAAACACAAACAAATACACACAAAAAGACGCTGGGGAAGGGCCTTTCATATTTCAACTGAGCAGTTATATCGAATCCTTCCAGTTAACAAGATTTTAGTCAAACATGCAGGAACAATAGATGAGTTGATGGTGGCATCTCCATTTCCCATAAGCAAATCAGAGTGTTCAGTGCAAGCAGTGAAATCTAATTCCTACACACAATATAGGCATTTGGGGATGCTTTGAGTTTCTGTTCAGAAACAAAGACACTTTTGGCATTCACATATGCTTTTTTTCTCTTGAGAAGTCATGATCAGTTTCAAGTTGGCAGCAGAAAGAATGAATTCTTTCTTTCCTCTGGTTTCTTTAAAAACCAGCAGTTTCTCAAAAACTCCAACATTATGTTCCAGAATTATTGACAGTTGCATACTCAGGTGACCATAGCCACAATAACACATGCAACCAGGACTGTTTCTGTACTTGTGATAAACAGAAAAGAGGGACGTCTCTTATCTCATTCCTGTAGGAGTCAAGCAGTGCTTATACACACATCTATGAAGACTTTATTTAGCACATTTTAGAAATGGAGAATGACAAGAAGTTCATATATTGTTGTGTATAATACTTATGCAACAATTTCCTAATCAATCATCTGGGTTCCCAGTGGTATGAAAACTAATGCTTCTAGAACATGGCCATACAGCCTGAAAAACCTACAACAACCCAGTGATTCCGGCCATGAAAACCTTTGACAATACAGTAGCACTCTATAAAAAAAATTAAAATACACAAAACGTATTTAAAATTCATGCTTAAGCACCGGCTGCATAAGCCTGCCAGAAGAGATAGATGTTTACATGGTTTTTAAATTCCGACAGCTCATTTAGCTGCTTGAGTTCTTCCGGCAGATTGTTCCACATTCTCAGGGCAGCTGATTAAAGGTCTTCTGGGTGGTGGTTGCCAGTTCTAGCTGGTTGGAGCAGATGCCCCCCCCCCCCAAGAGGACCTCAGTGTCCTAAAGGGCAGATTGTACATGAGAAGGTGATCCTTTAGATAACGTGGACCCAAATCATGTAGTGCTTCAAAGATCAAAATGAATACTTTGTACTTTGCCTCAAAACTAATTAGCAACCAGTGGAGTGACTAATATGCTCACTCTTAGATGTTCCTGTAACCAATCTGGCTGCGGTATTTTGAACCAACTAGAGTTTCCGAACTTGGTACAAGGGTAGCCCAATGTAAAGCGCATTGCAGAAGTCCAACCTTGAGGTTACCAGTGCATGCATCTTTAGCCCTCCAAATCTAGGAAGGGGTGCAGCTGGTGTATCAGCCAAAGCTGATAGTAAACACGCCTGACTGTCGCATCTACCTGAGCTGACATTTGGAGAGACTGATCCAGGAGCACTCCCAAGCTGCAAACACAGTATTTTGGGGAAGTGTAACTTTATCCAGGACTGGTTGACGCACCTCCATCCCCAGATTAGAACTCTTGATGGATGGCAAGCACCTCTGTTATGTCTGGATTCAGTTTCAATTTGTTTTCCCGCTTCCAGTCCATTACCTCCTTCAGGCATTCATTCAGAGAAGACATGCTATTCTGCCATTCTTGTGAACCGCTCTGGGCTCCAGAGAGAGCAGTATACCAAATTGAACTTAATAAATAATAAAATATCCTTAGCTAAAGCTATTTTGGAAGTCAGCTTTCTCTATTGATTGATGATTTATCCACAGATTCAACTTGAAAATATTTAAACCCCATGCTCCTGCTCAAAGCAAACCTTGATTTTGCCATTTTATTCAAGGGATTTTTTTTACTGAGCCATTGTATATAATGGGACTTGAATCTACATGGATTTTGTTATCCAAGGGTAGGAGGTCTGAAGACAAACCCCAGCTGCAACCCCCCAGTATTTCTACAAACTTCTAAAATTACTATTCCTTGGTGTTCTTATTTTAATATCTCTATTTAATATTAGTTTTTACGTGCAACCACTTCAAAAACAACATCAATAATTTTGCTGCTAGTAAAAGATTAGGACAAAGCTTTACACTTAGATTATTTACATGTTATTTTATAAATCTCAATAGAAGGGCACAAAAGCATAAGAGCAGCGAAATTCTATTATGTCGTTAATTGCTTTGGGTATTTTCCTTTAAAACACTAGTATGTCAGGGCAAGTTACTTTTACCTTTAATTTTTCATCGGTACAATCCAGTGAGCTAAAGCAGTCATGGGAAGACTATTTGCCTAGACCCAATCAGTAAATGGATAGGGTTCAGCCTCTAATAAAATGCTACTTACCTAAGAAAATTAGTAATTGATATACTGTATTTATTCATGTATAAGTCTAGAAATTTTAGTAAAGTAATTGACTCCAAAATCCTGGGTCTGTTTATCAATGGGTCAATGTAAGGACTGTAACTTAACTCTTACCAAACTAGGAACCTTCACTGAGTCTTGAAAGGCAAGTGCTTAGTCTGGTCTGGGAAAGCATAATAAAAAGCCCTAACCTCTCTATTCTCTCCACCAAGCAGAGTTTCTAGCCTCTTTGTATTCATGGTTGGGAAAATTTGGCTGGTGATCAAGGGTGGATGGTTCCCTGGGGTTATGTTGATGCTTTGTCTTCTCTATAGAACGACCCTTGACTTATCCATGGCTCATATCAAAATTGTTAATTTTCGGCTCCCAAATCCATCCACAGCATCTATATGAAGTTATTTTATACATGAGTATATATGGTGTTGGTAAGGTATATTTTTAATTTGGTGATAATGTAGGATTCTCCCCCTCCCCCATGTTATCCTTGTGGATTCCTTTCAAAGCAGTCCATTACCTACTCTTAACAGGCAAAAAAGGCAATGGAGGTGCACAAATATGTCTGCAAAGTTGTCATGATGATGAAGAAATTAAAATGTAGAACCTTGAGGTGCTGGTTGATATGGTGAATGGAAAACAGCAGCAAACTTGGCTGACTGTGCATGTCACTGGGCTTAAACAACACTACATGTCAGTTTAATGAACATTTCAAGACATCACCGTCAGGCAGCAGGAGCCCAGCAAACAGTAGGAGATCTGTTAAAACTCTATTTATACTATACCTGTCAGCTGACAATATAATCACATTCTTACTTTGCACTGACTTTCATTATCAGGATGGCATTTATGTGACAAAGGCTCTAATTGGCCAGTGGAATAATCCATGCTGCAGAAATATCAAGAACTCCAAAGAAAAGGAGGGAGATTCTCACTCCTCAAATTTGGGGTTTGGTTTCCTTTTGGTTTTCAGATGTCTTTTGTTTATAGGGACGAGAGATGGGCAAGCAGCCATTCCTACCTATAAAGATGTTGATCATATTGAGGCATAGCTTGTCATAGCTGACAAAGAAGAAAGAAAACTGGAGAGGAGGAGAGCAACCAACATTTGAGATGTACAATACATTTTCTTTGCAACATACAGGAATTTTACTTTTCCTGTTTGTGCGAGGACATATACCATAAGAAGATCCACCCTAAACTTGAGCATTTCTCTCCAAAATGCATGTAGCCTGGACAAACGGGACAAAGTGGGGCTCATACTCCCTATCAAGTATAGACTAGAGGGGACTGAGCACCTCACAAAATGATTAGGCAAAAGTGAACAGAGAAGTGTGCAGTTAAGACCTCCCAAGTTTATTGAACAAAATGATCAAGTATTAAAAATGTTAAAATAGCAATTGTAGTTGAGCTTCCCAGGTGCATGACTGCTCAGGCTATCTTAAATAAATTCCCAAGGAGTAAGCTGCACTGAGCACATACAGGGGTCTTCTAAGTACAGATTGTGTTTATAAGAGTTTTCAAAGTCAAGGCAGACTGAATGATAATAATTGAGATAATTTGCTCTTCCGTTTTTGGGATGGCCTCCGTGAGACTCCATTTTACCAGCATATGAAGACAGCATGAAAACCAGGGAAAACTAAGGTAGGATAATGTTGTCAGCCTTTTTGGTTGTTTTCTTGATCCAAGGGTGATGTTACTTCCTGAAGTAGAGAAAAGAGCAGAGGAGTTTACAACAGTAATTTTTATTTAGTTTGGTGGAGAAAAATCTGAAGAAAGGCCTGGTACATTGTTACTTTAGTGAGTATGAGCCACAAAGTATGTTCTTTTCTAGGGTTTTTTTTTGTTCTGGAGTCAGGCAAGCATTTGATGTCTGACCAGTGCATGATCAACAACTTTCCACCCTGCCGTGCCACTTTTGTATGAATCAGCTATGTCTGGTTATGGTTTTATGTGACTGTAAGGGGTTGGGTTTGTTAACTGTTTTATGATGTAAATTTTATGTGTTTTAAAATTTTTATGGATTTTTATATGTTGGAAACCGCCCTGAGCTTCGGGAAGGGCAGTTTATTAAATTGAAATAATAAATAAAGAAATAAATAAATAGTTACTGTGGGGCCTTAGGCCATTATGGCCTTAGATTTGAATCAAAGAGTTGGAAGGATCTCATGAACCATCCATTTCAATCACTCACACTGCAGGAATCTATAGCTGAAGCATCCCTAAGAGGTGGACATCCATCCAGACTGTGCTTCAAAACCTTCAAAGAAGGGAGTCCACTATGCTCCAGACAGTCCTTCAAGTGGCCATGTTATAAATTATATGGGTAGAATACAACTATTATTATGCATTAATATGATGCATTAATACGATGAGTCCTCAGTGCATCTCAAATTTAAAATTCATTTTTTAAATTTTAGATTTTGTAGTCATGGTGACAGCATAATCATTGTGACACATTTAAAGATGCGATATATCCTGAACAGCACAACTAAGGTTTAATCTGTAAAACAGTATGTTATTAATCTTTCTTGATCTGTGTCAGGGTCTGGCAAGCCACACTAGTGCTTTTAGTGCAATTCTGAACTGATTTTGTGAGTCACACACAACTGTAAAGTTGGAATCATGGATGTACCAGTAGCGTGTTCATGTGTCCTCATTAGCATGTATCAAACACTCTCTTGCCAACCTGGATCAAGAGGAGCTACAGGATATTATTCTTTGGGCTGGCACGGGGGAGGGAGATGACGAAAGTCAGAAAAGCATCTTACCCCAGAAAGGTCAGGGATGGCCAGCATCTCATAACGTTTCTCCATCTTCTTCCAACTTTCTTCTGCTTCCTTCAATCTGTAATCGGGGAACACCCAGCTCCAAAAATATTTATTTCCTTAATTTTTACCTTGCCTTTCTCACCTAAGAGTACTCAAGGCGGCTTTCAACACCGGCAAGAATTCAATGTAGTCTACTTACCATCTTTGCACTCTGGCATGATAGATTTTCATGGGAAACCACTAAAAGTGGCTGTGCATTGTGGGATGGCCTCTGCGAGACTATGTTGTACCAGCATATGAAGACAACATGAAAACCAGGGGAAAGTAAAGTAGGATAAGGTTGTTAGCCTTTGGCATTTTTTTTTTTAAAAAAAACTTACCAGCATATGTGCCTTTAGACCAGTGGTTCCTAACCTGTGGTTCACGGACCACCAGTGGGCCATGAGGATGAAAATTTGATCCATGAGCCTCCTTCCTCTTTATTTTATTTATTTCATTTCTGGTCCTTTCACTCTGCCTACCAATCCTTCCCTGTGCTGACCAGCCCGACCATGCTCCCAGATTGGAAAGGGAAAAAAAGGCAGTGCACACAAAAAATAAATGGGAAAACATCCATTCCTTTACCAAATTCTCATGACTAAACTGAAGTACAGATCACATGTAAAAAGGAAAGAGAGGGAAGGTTACTTTCTGTAATGGGGGGGGGGACCAGCAAAAGGTGATCCATTTTATTTCAAGTTTAACCTGTGACAGCAAGAAGAAATGCGGGTTTGACTTAGGAGACAACAAATGTGTCTGCACAAGGATAGCAAAAGACCTGTAATGCATTTTCAACCTTGAAACAGAATCAAAGGAGTTGCAAGAAATGTTTGAAGAGGATAGAATCTTATAATAAAATTGGAAACAACCACATGGGCCATCTAGTCTGATGCCCTGCCATGCAGGAAAAGCTTTATATTCACAAGACATATGTATCCCCTTTTTTGTTGGTCTGTTGACAAAATTTAATTTATAACTAGCTTGGGTACCCGGTGTTGCTCGGGTTATTAGAAGAAATCTTTCTCTTTTTTTTTACAAAATGCATAAGGTTGTGGGTGTCCTACAACTCACATCATGCCAGATTAACCCCCTGAAACTCCATCAATACTTAAAGTTTGTCATCTTGAGCAAGTTTGCTCTAGATGCATCATTGGTGGGGTTCAGTGTGCTCTCTAGCTGCAGAATGAATTACAACTTTCACCATGGTGGGTCAGTCCTATCAAATCCCTACAGTATTATTATTTATTATTATTATTATTTATTCGAACTTCTATCACCACCACTCCCCAGGGGCTCAGAGCGGTTCACAAGTTGAATAACAAAACAATAGGGCGATTTAACAAGACAAAACAACATCCAGAAAGGGAAGAGGGGAAAAAGGGAGGACAGAGGCAGGGTTCGGGGTATGGCAAGGGGGTGTTCAGGTAAACCTAAACTAACTCCACCATGCCATCGAAGGATGGAAGCCTGGGAGGACCTAGGGAGATCTCTCTCAGCTGGCCACAGGAAAGAAGAGTGGCTTGGCTTCCTCCGTCCCGCAGTCTGATAGAGGAGGTCAGACCTACTGAATGAGTGTCTATCGTCGGCTTCAGGCAAGTCCGGTGGAGGTCGCGACGCTCGAAGTCTGAACGCCAAAAGGTTCTGGGATGAAATGATCACCCGGACCTGGGCTCAGGGTGGGAGGGTCTCCTCTCTCTTGGACAGCTGGCCGAGAATGTGGCAGGTCCGGGGGTTGGCGGCCCCGACGTCGGTAGTCCCCAGCAGGGTCAGGGGGAGAGGGTCTAATATGTTCAGTTGGTCATAGGGTTCTGTGTGCCAAGTTAGGTCAAGGTCCATCACTGGTGCTTTTTGATTACAGGTGAACTATAAATCCCAGTACCTACAACTAACAAATGTCAAGACCACCACCATCACCAAAACCCACAAGTATTCACATTTTGGCATATTGGGTAGGCATGCCAAATTTGGTGCAGATCCATCATGGTTTTTATTTATAGTGCTCCTATAAATTAAGTTGAATCCCCCCCCCCAAAGTCTTTACTGCTGGCAGGTGGTACTTATGACATAAATTCCAATGAATCATTTGGGCCACATAGTTGTGCCTCTGTGTGTAGTCTGTCTGTGCAATTTTCTTGCAGCAGCTGAGGATATGATCAGTAGTTTCATCAGATTCCTTGCACAGTCTGCATTTTAGGTCATCAGCTAATTTTTTGATCTTGGCCTTAATTGCATTTGTTCTGATGGCTTGCTCCTGGGCTTAAAGAAACATGGCTTCTGTCTCCTAGGAGCAAGCCATCAGAATAAAAAATAGTTAACCTAACCCATTAGCACTATGGAGAAACAAACCAAAATGAAGTCTATACTGGCTCAGTCGCTGCCCAGGATAAAAATGGTTGTGGTGCATGCTGCAGATTCTGGACATCCATCGACAAGAGGGCTACAGAATAGGATTGTTTAATCTAGGAAAAATGCTTCAAAACTTGTTTCGGATGTAGGGGGCACTGTTGATCCCCAAGGAAAAGATTAGATTAGTAGATTTCTAGTTTCCCAAAGTACCACATGTAAGCCCAAGGAGAGGAAAGGAGCCTTCCAAAGTTTTTTTGAGATGATTCCCAAGGATAAGATTGGATTAGTAGATTTCTAGTTTCCCAAAAGTAGCACTTGTGCCTTCCAAAATTGTGTTGCTCCTCAAGAAAAGGATTGGATTAGTAGATTTCTAGTTTCCAAAAGTACAACTAGTAACCCCAAGGAGAGAATAAGCCCGTAGAAGTTGTATTCCCTGCTTCAGGAAGGGAATTATTAGCAGCAAAGGGTAATTCTGGTTTTCCAAAGCACAGAAGTCAAACTCCAGGAGAGAATAAGCCCTTAGAAGTTGGATTCCCTGCTTCAGGAAGTGAATTATCAACAGCAAAGGGTAAATTGTTCCCAACCCAGTCCTTCCCTTGCAAAGTGGTGGCGTGGCACCTTTCCCACCCAAGCAGCCTGCCTTAGTCCCTTTGCCTTAGCGGCCCCGGCTCACAATGAGCCCACGAGACACACACGGTCCTTTTTAAAGGGCAATGGCTGCCCCTCCCAAAGTGGTTTCCCCTCATTGGCTGGAGGCAAGCATCCCAGCATGCAATAATGAAGATTCCGACTGGACCTAACCATGCCTACTACAGGCTCAAAATAAAAATGAACAGTCTCAGAAACGGCAGAAATATACAATGGCAGAAAACTGCAGAGTTATGAAATGCTATTATAGATCAGAACCTCAAAAGCTCTCTCTCTCTCTCTCTCTTTAAATGTTTAAATGTTTAAATGTTGAATATTTTAACTTGTTTTTAAATTTTATATTTACACATTTATTTTGACTTTTTAACTTTCGGTGTTTTCAATCTGTTGTTAACCACCTTGAATCCCATTATCGGGAAGGAGGAGGGATATAAGTTAATAAATAAAATGTGGAACAAAGGCCTTAAATTTACAAAAGCAAGAGAATTGAAAGAAAACTTTTAAAAAATGTTTCACAGGTAGTACGTCACACCAGTAAAACTTGTCAAGATGAATAAAAACAAAAGAATGGATCATATATTTTGAAAATGTAAGAGAAAAGAAGGAACTTTTTTTTACATTTGGTGAACCTGACATAAAACCCATGCATATTGGACAGCTGTTAATGAAACAATCCAAATAATTTTACAACAGAATATACCGTTTTCACCAGAAATATTTTGTTGGGACTGGTAAAGGATATAATCAACAAGGAAAATATTGTTATCTTTCAAAATGCTATAACAGCAGCTCAAATAGTTTATGCCAGACACTGGAAATAAAGTATGATTATGTCTATAATTAATGGTTGACTAAACTGCTAAATTTAGCAGAATATGATAAATTATTTCTTAGAAATAAAACAATGCAATGTTCTCAAAATAAATGAAAGCCTCTCTCACAAGATATAGGTAATATAATTAAAAACTGGTCTATAGTAGTATTGAGTGATTAAAAATACAAGGTTAGAAAGAAGATCAAGATTATGATACATGTTGTACAATTAGGTCACCTTTGAATACTTTATGAATACACACACACAAATTGTTTAATAAGACAAAATATTGTAAGACATTATCTCGGTGTAGGGTCAGGAATGTGATTTACTGTTATTGGAAAGTGCAAAATTACTACCTTAGAGTGGTGGCATCATATATAAATACTACTTATGTTACAATGTGTACACTTTGGAAAGAAGAAGCAGCAGCAGCACATTTGGAAGCTGCAAAAAAGGTGTTTTAATGTTGAATGTTTAGACTTAATGGTTTTTAAATCTTATATTTACCCCATTTTCCTAGTTTCCAACAGACCTCTGAGGATGCCTGTAATAGATACAGGTGAAATGTCAGGAGAGAATGCTTCTGGAACATGGTCATACAGCCCAAAAAACTTAGAGCAACCCAGTGATTCCAGCCATGAAAGCCTCGACAATACATTTATTTTGACTTTTTAAACTTATCTTGTTTTACATATGTTGTTAGCCACCTTGAATCCCATTCTTGGGAGAAAGGGGGGATATAAATTAATAAAGAAAATCAAATGTAAAATAAAATATACTTCTTACCATTCTTATAAATAATTCTAGCTTGTATATGACCTTGACAATGAGCATGAGACAAGGGCTTTATATCAGCAAGAATACTCTCCAGCTCTATTGGTATTATTTTGGTGGTAAAAACACAACATGTTGTTTTTCTCCTCTGTACATATTAAGGACAATCAAAAAGCTGCCAAATAAATGGACACACAATCTTCTTTCTTCTGAACAAAACACAGCAGACTGACAATATGAAAAATATGAAGTGTCAATGTGCTGCCAGCTCCCATAGATTAATTTAAGCCTTCTGCCTTGTGGCTTCTCATAACTCCATGAGGTAAGGAAGGCAGGCAGGCAGCTGCCACTTCTAATGTGACACACATCATCAGCTACACGCAGAGGCAGTCACGTTCAGCTTGGGAGTGCACACAGTGTTTCATTGGCAAGATGGGTACTCCTGTATTTCAACTGGACAACCACGACAAAGAAATAGCAAAACTAAATGACAAGAGGAGCACATAGCAGCTGTGAAAAGCACAACTGCATTGCGGGTACTGGCATGTGCCATCAGGCCCACCACAGATCCCTTGCTTATGATTCCACTGTCACTGTGGCTAACACATGTAACAGGTGGCATCTATATTTGCAATACTAATAGTATAGTGATACCTTGAATTAAGAGTTTAGTTCATTCCGAGACCGCACTCTTAACTCAAAATGTTCTTACCTCAAAGTGAATCTTCGCATTGAAATGTTATTTATCTATTCTGGTCCCCCATCTTTTGTTACATAGTTTTAAATAAGAAAATGTACTTCATAAATAACAAACCTGGGCCGAGTGATGGCTCTTAATTCAAAATGCTCTTCAGTTGGTATGCTCCAAGTCAAAGTTTCACTGCATTTGGTACACTATGCCCTTTTTACAACTGCTCTATAAACCTCCACACAACTTTCAAATGGCAATAGGTAAAGGGCTTGATGAAAGTGTGGTCTGGCAAATACCATGCTTCCTGCCCACTCCCCAACTTATTCCAGAATTCCCCATGGCATTTTACATGAACTAGTACAAGCCGTCCACTGTATGATAATGTCAATATGTGCTGCTTAACCATTAGTTTATTCTATTCTATTTTATATTTCCATCTTTCTCCAAGTACAAAATCCACAGTTACTTAGAATGAACGGAAAGAAAATACAGGTTAAGGATTGTTTCTCTGAAATGTTTGGGACCAGAGGTGTCTTGGATTTTGGGCTTTTGCTTCAGTTTTGAAATACTTGCAGTATTCCAAAGCCTAAGCAATGAAATAATGTTTCAGATATTGTTGAAAGTTTTATGTTACAAAATTATATTTGTACCTTTAAGTGTTCTCAGTGATGTTAATTTTGGTTGTAACAAGTTACAGCAGAGGTGCTCAACAATTAGATTCCTGGGGAAAGGTGGGGTCTAATTGTTATGTCCTTAAATACTCCTTTCCATTTTTGTATCTTCCCTTTGAGGCTCCCTTTGAGGTTTCCTTTTGTGGCTCCTTTTGAGGCTTCCTTTGTGGATGTTTTCCTTTGTGACTCTCCTGTATGGATATTTTATTTTAGTAAGTTGACTTTATGGTATGGATTTTTTCTCAATGACCACATTACTTCTGGGCTAAGCTGAAGCTGCTGCATTTTTTTTTACTCTGCAAAATTAGGTTTGTGTTTTATACTAGGAAAACCTAACCCATAATCCCTGAAAGATCTTGTTTTTACAAGCCATCTTATCAGACTACGAAGGTTTTCATCTGCTTTCTAAGGTCCCATCTACCATGCCATTATAATGCATATTGGATTATATGGAAGTGTAGGTGGGGCCATAGAATTATATAGTGCAATCTGAACTGCACTGAATTGCATTATATGAGTCTACATTGCCAAAACATCTTGAGGGTCCATATAATCAATCCAAAAAAGAAAGAAAAAAACCTTGAGCTTTGTAACAGCTTATATCTATGTCAAAATACAATCTATCGGTAACAAGATCACACTTGTTTATTTCAAGAACTAATATATAAGATGGATGGTGCTATGGAGCATTTATATAACTCTTTGAGCTGTTTTAATCAATGGTTTTATGTTACAATGTATATTTTAAGGTTGTTGTGAGTTGCCATGGGTTTACTGAAAGACAGCATAGACATTCCTGAAATAAATAATAAACTGCATCATTTGCCAGTGCAGACCTAGCCCAGGACTCTTGCAAGAGGTCCTCCTCTTGCCTGACTTGTCATGTGTTTTATATAGGTCTGCCTAATGGTTGGCAAAGTAAAATTGGAGACAGCACCTATACCTTTAATGGTGGTGTAGAAGCAGGAATGTCAGCCAATGTTGCTTTTTACCTGGTTGCATGACAAGCAGCACCTGCTAAATCCACTCTTCTCCACAACCCTTAGTTACAAAATCTCTCTATTTTAAAATCTGGCAAACTTAACTTCCTCATATGCTATGTGCCTCAATTTTCTGGACCTGTAGAGCTGAGAGCAAGAAAAATAGGCAGGTACCTGTTGTGAGCACAGCAGGTTCCTGCTTTTACTGTTCACAGCTCTACAAACCACCATAGTATTTGATATGTAATTGGAGGCTGTTTTTCTGTGTACCAAATGCTCAGGGGTTGGTTTATTGTGAGTAGGGCTGACACTGAAAACTAGAGGCACTCCTATTCCTTTTAATGGTTGTATAGAAGCAGGAGATCCAGAATACTACTGCGATTTGAGCATTGGACTAGAACTCTGGAGAAAACAGGGCTCAAGCCCCTGCTTAGCCACAGCTCACTGGTTGACCTTGAATTATTAAACTATCTCAAAGGCAAACCCCTTCTGAAAAAAATGCCAAGAAAACCACCCTTTGGTGGCCATAGGTCAGAAGCAACTTAAAGGCACAAAAAAACAACACTGATATGAAAATTTCAGGAAGTATTGTTGCTTGAACGACAGGAACAACTGCTAAAATTACTCTTCTTCTAGTACAGAAATCCTCTTCAGTTTTCAGTCTGGCAATTGCAGTTGTCAATCTGGCAACTCACAAAATAATGAAGAATGAGATTTGGGGTTATTCTGTCCCAAAGACAAACACAAAGGGAATACAGTCAGGTCCATGCTCCCTCTTCTGGACTGCTAGAACCCACTCCTGTCAGTGCCCAGATATGCCATGGATTCATGCAAACCTTTGAACCGAGTCTGACTAAAAATTACAATCACCCTCTCACCCTCTACATCTATGGATTCTGTATCCACATTCTACCATCCATGGCTTGAATATCTTTCCTCCAATCTGAAAAAAAACCTGCAAAATAAACTTTGGTTTGCTATTTTATATACGAGGTACCATTTTACTATGCCTTTGTATACAATGGCACTTGGTCATCAATAAATTTGGGTATCCACATAGAATCCTAGAATCAAATCACAGTGGATACCAAGGGCCTACTGTATATCAATATCTGCAGGATTCTCAGCTTCTTACTGCATTACTGGCATGTGTTGCTGAAGAGGACACTATGCATACTCTATTCCATCAAAATGGGCCCAATTTTCCTACTTTTTTGTAGAGAAATCCCAGCCAGTTTACCAGCTGTTAGGAATTGTGGGAGCTGAAATCCAAAACATCTGGAGGAGCACAGTTTGAGAAATTCTGGATTAAAGTGTCAGTGAAGATCAGTGGTTTTCAACCTGTGAGTCCCCAAGTGTTTTGGCCTGCAACTTCCAGAAATCCCAGCCAGTTTATGAGCTGTTAGGATTTCTGGGAGTTGAAGGCCAAAACAAATGGGAATCCACAGGTTGAGAACCACTGGTGTAGATGTACTGATGGGGAGGGGGAATGCCATGCCGTGCTCAGTGTCATGTTTTGCCAAGTCCCAATTAAACAATTAAACCTTATTGCCCTCCAACCCCCTGAACAAAAGAGACGAGACACAAAATATTGGGTTCAAATTGAGCAACTTTTATTTAAAGTTACCTATTTAAATTTCCTTAATTCTAACTCATAGGGTGTCAGGAATCAAGGTGTATCCCAGCCGAGGTATCATCTCCCCTCGGCTAACGATATCAATTTTTGGGTGAAACACCTGGATTCCCTGATAATCCAACCAGGGCAACCCTTTAAGGGGAATGAATGAGAGGTCTGTTCTCAAAATCATGAGATCAGCCTCTTCCATTCCAGGGCCATTTCAGTTTATTCACCCCTCACCTTGAACTTTAAGGTGAGTGTTTAACTTAATGGCCCTCACCCCTGAAGGAGGTGCCTTATTTGCACACCGACTATGGAATTTCCCTAGCTATTTTCCGCTAAGCCTATTTAAGTACATTCCACTCCCCTTACTAGCCCCTACTACGCAAAGGGGTAGGCAAAAAACTCCCCTCCACAGTTAAGGTGGCAGGGGAGGAAATTCCTCACCCGATCCTCTTAGTTAAAGAGCAATCAAAAATCTTTACTGCTAATGGGCGGGAGTGGTGGGTTGACGTCTGAGCTCAGAATGAGCTCTGAGGGGGCTGGCCTTCCCCAGTAAGGCCACGCCCCTTGCCTCCTATAGGTTCAACACTGAACCTCCTCTTTTCCTGGTGGAGGGGGGCAAATTCCTCTCCTGGCTTTGCCAGGAGAGAAAGGCTGTTTTAACATTGTATTCAAACAAAAGTCTTGAATATAACATACAAATAGCACAGAGCTAAATCCTTGGAGCTTAGTGTTAAAGAATACACCAAATGCTAAAAGCAATGCAAGGTTCAGATTTACAAGTCCAAATACTATAGTTACACCGAGAGAGTTCCAGATTCAAAGATAACAGAGTCCAAGGTTGAAGACAAGATTCAAATGCAGAAGCCAAGATATAGTCAAGAGTCAACAAAGCTGAATAATCTGAAGCATCCGGAGTTTCTCCACAAAGCTACATGCTGCTTCCAGCAACCGGACTGCAAACTTCAAAACCTTTTATCCTATGTTATCAGTTGTTGCTTATAAAGAGACAATTTCTCTGCTAAATGTGCAAACCTACGTTTAGCAGTACTCTCCTGTCTAAATTATAATAGAGATGGAGCACTTAACTCTACATCAACCTGCCCTGATATACTGACCTGACATTGCTCCTCCTGATGGGAAGTGGTAGCTTCTATTGAAGACTCTTCTCCTGCACTGACTAAAGTAGGCTGGGAGGACTGTTGAAGGCTTCTGAAATCCAAATCCAACACTGGCCCATCTAACAACCCCTCATCCTCACTGTTAGATCTGTCCAGGACACTCAGACCATGAGGAGGAGGAGCATGTGGAAGTGCCAGTAAGCGGCTTGAAGTGAACAAGTCTCATCAGTTACCTACTTTGGTGCCTATGCAAGTTCCAGTGGTTGAATCTGAAGCAAGTACCTCTCAACAAGTTCCAGAAAGCCCATACATTCCTACAGCATCACAAAGATGCCTGGAAAGGGAGCAGCTCCAGGAAACATAATGCCTTTATGAGAAATGTTGATTAATCAAGGAGCAGCTGAAAAGTCGAATGGGAGCTAAACATCAAACAAGTTACACAATGCTTTTCTGCTGTGGAGAATGGATCTATTTTGACCTGATTTCTAACACCTATTCATGTCTTTGTGGTTTTGACTTTGGATTGGCTATCATTATTATTCTGGCTCAACTTGAAACTGATAGATTTGATGTCCTTAACCTCAGACTGGTTAGATCTTAACTCAGCTTGCATGTCTCCTGACTTCTGAGATTTTGTTTTAATGCACAAGCTTCTTGACCCCTCACTGTGATTAGGATGGGGGGTATTGAGAGAGGAGAAAGGGGAGAAAAGGGAAAAACAACCATCCCCACCCAAGGCTCATGCCCTGAAAGTAGCATGTATCATATAGTTTCTGGCATGCGCCATGGTGCCATGTTTCAGGTAAACAATAAGCAAAAGAGGTATTTGAACTAGCTTTAAGGGGATAAGATACCATGGGACCACATGCCTTGCATTTCTCCTCCTTTAAAATAATGTGATCTATCCCCCTACATTAAAAAAATAACCTTTCCCAGGATTGAACATAATAATCTGAACTATGTTCTAACCTTAAGGCAATGGCTTTATAGGGGCATGGTGGGTATTAAGAGTATTTCTCTCTCTATCTGACTGGTAAGAATATACTCTAGTTTGAATTAATATGAAGCAAGGAATGGCAAGATATGTGAAAAATATTTCATCTGCCTTTTTCTCATTACTCCAAAACTTTTCAGCCATTTCAGCAGTTGTTTAGTGGTCAAAATAATTCAATGAAACTCAAGTCAGGCATGATACATATTCAAAACCATTTAAAAGACCACATCTTCTGGTTTTCTTTGGAGAAAGAAATAATAAGTGGTTGTTGCCTTATCTTTTAATTAAACAAATCTTTCCCCCTCCCAGTTTGCTCAACCAACCCAATTTGTCTTCTTATGAATATTGTCTTCTCTTTGTTACTTATTTCTGTAACAACATTAATTCTGAAAACATGACTTAATGATAATATAGAAGGATTAACAAATGAATAATCCTCTATAATTCTATTATGGTAAAATTGATGTCTGGTTTTGCTGAAGGGACTAGAATATGAAAAATAAATTCTACATCAGTGAAGAAATATGAGAGAATAATAGACTGCTGTTCTTACTGACGAAAAATTAAAGAGATGAACAATAAAAACAAAGGGCCAACTACACATTGAAAACACTAGCAAGTATTCATCTTATCATCACTCTACTCCAGTTCATTACTTCACAGCAACTTCATAGACCAAGGATGGGCAAACTGCAGCCCATGGTTTGCATTGGGTCCTCAACATGGTAAAATTGTCCCAATGCCTCTTAAAACTCACTAGGAAGTTTTTTGAGAAACATTAGGGCTGTCACATATGCATGCTCCAAAAAGCACTGAAGGGCTGAGCACTGGACCTCTGGAAATTTCGTCACTCTTGCCACTGATGTTTTAAAAACAAACCTTTATGTAATACTACTAGTAGTTTATCCATTCTAAGAATATAGACTATTTACATACAAGAGAAGTACATATG
The DNA here is from genome assembly GCA_030556195.1 of Anolis apletophallus. Taxonomy (NCBI): domain Eukaryota; kingdom Metazoa; phylum Chordata; class Lepidosauria; order Squamata; family Anolidae; genus Anolis; species Anolis apletophallus. The sequence continues at coordinate 57,598,990 of JARBWK010000002.1, forward strand.
ATATAAAAGTGCAATAATTTAAGTACTACATAAAACAATTGACATTTATTTATGATATTTCTATCCCGCCTTTCTCGTACCTGAAGGTGACTCAAGGCAGCTTACAACCAGGCATGTAGATCTTGCCAGTAAAAATACAGTACAATTAAAACACACCAAATTTAAACAATAACCTAATTAGATTAGATAAAATTAACATTAAATTAAAGAGCCTGTCTAGTTTTTTTTTAAAAAAAGAAAGGGAGTAACAAGATATCAAAATTAAAGGGTAAAAATTGAGAATTAAAAACTAATGACAAAGATTTAAAGGAAAGAATGGCAAGCTATTACAAAGAAAACATTATACAAATAAAAATATTGGAAGACTAGTGGGGCTAATTACAAGGAAATTAGATTCACAGACACAATTAATATAAAATATTTCCATTACTGAAATTGAAGAGGTTATTAAGAATTTCAAACCCAATTCTTCCCCTGACCCCAAATAATTTTACCTCTAATTTTTATAAAATATTCCTGAAACCTGAAATCACCCCAAATCTGGCAATTTTATTCAGTGAGATATTGATGAACAGACTCACCCTAGAGACATACAAAAGGTCAGAGATAGTTACAATTCAACAACCTAACAAAGAGGAGGCTAACCCCAACTCATACAAACCAATCAAGATAAATAGTAGGACAAAACAAGGCTGCCCGCTTTCTCACATTCTCTTTGCACTGGCAATTGAACAATTAGCTAACCTTATTAGAAATGATAATAGAATCAAAAGATATAGAATTAGTCAGAAACAAATTAAGATTAATTTATATGCAGATGATGCAATGATTCTACCCAGGGTACCAGAGGATTCTGTAAAAAAAATAATCTATAAAGAAATTTGAAAAATTATCAGGGTTGGCCGTAAACATTCAAAAATCAGAAATATTACATAAAAATCTTACCTAGAAATAGTCAAAAGGAATACAATCCATCCTAGTGATGAAACTGGGTGAGAAGATAAATATACATATACATCCCCCTAAATATAAATAACCTAATACAATTAAATTATAATCAATTATGGAAAAACATTAATAAACAAATTTACACTTAGAAAAATCAAAATTGGGATATAGCAAACAAAATATAAGTTTGTTAAGATGATGATTAATTAAACATATTCGGACCAGAGAAACACAATGGAAAATATTGACCAAATGGTACAGAACCCCACTTAAACTAGCCTATATGACTAAATCATTGTCAAAACTATGTTGACACAAATGCAGTGAAATTGGCTCTTTCATGCATATGTGGTGGGACTGTGACAAGATACAAAAAAATATAATAAAATTAAGAAAGAGACGGAAGAACTGTTAGGGTAAAAAGTAAAGCTGAATAAAAAGAAATGTTTAATTCAGAAAACCGAGGTCAAGAGAAGCACTAACACATGGGCAGATATCATAAAACATATGATAGAAGTGGCCCAAACAACAGTAGCCTTGGGTTGAGGAGAGCAGGAAAAATGGGAATTTCAGAAATGGTTTGAATATTTAGCAGACTTTATGCTCCAGGATTATATTTTTGAAAGGAGAATGAAATACAAAACAAGCTGTTGTAAGAAGAATTGGGACTTGAAATGGGGAACTCTGATAGCTAGAGTAAAAAGAAAATATAAAGAATTAAATCACATTGTCTTCATGATTGATCATTCAAATAATTCTTGAATTGAAGATGCAACTGTTCCCTGTGGGTGAGGGGATGAAGGGGAAAGAAAAACTGCTGGACACAAGTGGTTGATAAAGGTGGAATTGGATTGGTAATCAGTCATATGCACGTCTGTGTGTAGTGATAACTCTGCCCAACAGACATTTTGGTGTCTCAAATGTTAGCCCTATTTCTGGACATATAATGACCTGCTGATTCCAACAATGGCGCAAGTTTCCCCCTATCAGCTCAAGTTTTCTAGATACAGAACATATACCATATGCCAGTCATCATTAAGAGTTCAATTCTTTCAGTTGCTTTAAAGTGTGTTTCTTATATTCTCTGTAAGCCGTCCTGAGCCCTCGGGGAAGGGCAGCATACAAAACTGAATAAATAAATAAATAATCACCTGCTAACCCATAGAAAATAATGATAACCATAATCTAAAAAACTAGAGCTGACGTGGTCTATCCAATACAATTTTCTGTATCAGTGCCCCAAATAACCTAAGGAACAGGCCCAAATACCAAGACACCAAGAAGCTTTTTTTATTTCTGGACTGTGTAATCTTTAAGACATTGTTAAGTCAAAAGGTACATAACCTAGCAGCTCAATATGTTATCCTTTAATGACCACTGTCTGTATGCTCTGTTAAAGAAGGAATGGCAAGTTAAAATTACAAAAATACCCAACTCAAGATCAAGACCCATACTTATTATCCTTCAACTATAATTTATGAAAGGGCATCTTGGTCTGGCTGAGAAAATTCCCCACATGAGCAGAGGGGAAAGGTGCCTGAATTCATCAAAGCTGAAGCATTTCAGAAAACATGCATTTCCACCTTCAGAGGACACACAGCTAAACACTAAAAGTTAACTTTTTTCCTGAAATCATTTTCTTTTTCACTCACAATCCATCAGCTCTAACTCTCAGTATTAAAGTAGTATGGTATTATTTCAAGATTTGATGAAGCAGAGCAATTTGTTTAAGCAAGGTGTCAATGGTGCTAGACAGAGGTGGACTGATTTAAATCAAAGCAATTTATTTAAATCACCAAGAAAAAAAGAATGATTTAAACCATTAATCAAGTTTCCAATTTTCTAATCCAAGTGTTTCCTGAACAAGCGTGCACAGTAATTGGTTTCTATAACAATTAAAAGTAAAACATATTATCCTGTAACGAAATAAAGGGTTTTTTAAATACTACTCAAGGGAATAATCCAAAAACTTTGGTTGCAACATGCACTACAGGATTTAGAGACAGGGGAGCAATTATGATATTTTTAAAAAAATCTGTTTGGCAGTCTCTACAGAGGTAGAGATACTGGAAAAGGTAATTTAGGGCTCATCTGGACTGGTCAAAAACTCTCATGATTTTGAAGAAATTATGCCTGTTTTTATTTGATTTAAAACTTCAGGGAATTTATTTATTTATTATTCATTCTTATAGGCCACTCCTTCCAGCAGGCTCGGAGTGGTTTACACAATGCATACAAAACAATCAAGGCGCAGTTTAATATAATACTAAAAGCGTAAAAGACATTAAAAGCATAAAAACATACAACTATACAAAGCGCAAGCAGTTGCAGAGCCTCTGCAATTTAACGTCTAGGCTTGACAGCAATGTCTAAGGACCAATGAGATTAAAAGCTTATCTAAACAGGGCTGTTTTGCAAGCTCTCCTGAATGGGGCCAGTTATTTGATGGTGCGAACTTCAACCAGCATAGAGTTCCATAGAGATGGTGCTGCCACAAATAAGGCTCTTGATCTTGTAGTGGACAGTCTGCAGGAGTGGATCGAAGGGACTAGCAGGAGGTTCTGCTCTTCTGAATGCAGTGATCTCGAGGGAATATATGGGTTGATGTTATATTAGTCTGGTTTATTTCTCATGATTTTCCAGGGCTAGGTTTAACTTTTTGAACCCAGAGTAGTGGGCAGCAGTTTTTATCTGTTCCAGATACAAATTTCTACATCTATAGTTATTGTTTTGGTTGTTTCTGTACTTCTGGTAGTGTGTTGACAGGAAAGTGTGACATTGGCACAGAGGTTTTCTTCTTTCCTTCTATCTTTGAATTTCCATATTCCAATCTCTCCAGGCATCTAATCTGAATAATGTGTACATTGGCAAAATTGGACAAAAGCAGTAATGCCACTACTGTTACAAGACAAGGAGCAGAAGGAATTAAGGCAAGGTGCAGAGAGGTGATAGCAGAAGCAGAGATCAATGGGGTGCAAGGTGTGAGATAAGAAACCCATTGAATGGGGTTTTTGGAACATGGTTATTGTGCCTATACTTATAAGCAGTTGACATAGTGCTGCCCATACCCTAAGCACGCTGTGCATGAAAGTATCACTGAAAACACCAGCTAATGGGTGGGAGATATTGAGGCATATGCTTCACTCCCAGCTGGTGCAGCATTCTAAAAACAGTAAGATTTTATATGGTAGAAAAGCTTTGATACAGGCCCGGATTACCCATAAGGCCATGGCCTCGGGCAGCACTTTGGGGGGGGGGCAGCAGATCCGGACCCCAATTTTTTTAAAAAAAATTCCCCCTTCAAAAATTGAAAAAAAATCAAAAAAAATTATTTTAAAAAGGGCGCATGCGCGGGGCGGCGCAAGTGCCATCCACACTGCCCCTCCCTTTGCTCTGCTCCCCTCGGCTCTGCTTTAGGAGGGAGAGAGGATCGGCTCCGCCCCTGACCCTGCCCCTCCTCGCCCCCGCCTCTGCTCGGCTCTGCCTCCGCCTCCTCGCCGGCGCGGAGCCAATCCTCCCGCTTTCCTAAAGCCGGCCTGAAAAGGGCGATTTCGGCCGCACGGTGGCTTTAGGAGGGAGGAGCAGCCGTGAGGAGGCCCCGCATCGGCTTCAGGGGTGGGGCTTTCTTTCCTCCTCCTCGTGCCGGCGAGGAGGCGGGGCAGAGCCAGGAGGCGGGGAGGGGTGGAGCCAGGGGCGGGGAGGGGCGGAGCCGGGGCGGGGAGGGGCGGAGGCAGACCCTTTGGCCTTGGGTGGCAAAAGGGCCTGATCCAGGCCTGCTTTGACATGGGAGTCTGCCAATTTTATAGTTGTGGATCATATATTGGGTTTTGGCCCAGCAACCCTCTTGCCGAGTCAGAAATTTATTAGAGTATTAATTCCCCCCATGACAATCAGAGAAATGAAAGAGACTATGTTAGAGGAAATCTGCAAAATAGGAAAGAGAATAGCTTATTAAAAGATAACTACACTGAACATTTAATACAGTTTCAAACCAGTATTGAAGAATGTGGTTTCACTGCACAGATTATTATTATTATTATATAGGAAACCCTGGAACTGACCCAGATGATGATTACACAAACCACAAAGCACTGATGCACATTAAGGGTTTTCTTTTGCATACTCTCATGGGAGTTTGTTGTCCAGCCGCTGCAGTTTGAAATTGGCTTCAACTGCATTGAATTGTTATGCCTCATTTCTCAAGGAGGGCACAAACTTTTGGAATGCTATCAAAGATTGATAGATGCTATATGAAAGTGACCCTCATTGCCTTGAGTACCTGGAATCATTTGCCTGATCTAACCGCCCTGATCCCAGGGGATCTGTAGATGGTAGAGACACTTTCTGGATTTAAATTGCATTTGAAGAGTGTCCTCATAAACACAATGGGTGGACAACCGTTAGGAGATCTCAGGTGCTTATCTGACTGGCAGGTCTAGGGGAGAAGCAGCCAGGCCTTGGACCAAGAGGAGAAGCAGGTGGGATTTGAACCAGGATGGGAAGCAGATGTAGATGGCAGCAGGAAAGCAGCACATTTCTGTCTGACCTTAACAGACAGGTCAGAAACAGATACAAGGTCAAAGAAAATTTGAACAAGCTAGATAAGCTCGATTTTTAGGATGTTTATGGTATGTTCGTCTATACTGTATTAGCACTGTTATTTCATTTATTTCCCTTATAGTGTCAACATGGGGCCCTCGTCAGTCTTTCAAATTTGGACTGATTTGTTTATTGTATCCTTTCCCACAAAGGGTACAAACATTTCTCATTCTCTGTTTAACACTAACCAATAGATAGCCAAGGCAGCAGACTTAACTGTTGGGTTTATGATTATAATTATGATCTGAGGTCCAATACAGGCAGTCCCTGGGTTATGAATAAGATGGATCTGTAGATTTGTTCTTAAGTTGAATTTGTATGCAAGTCAGAACAGGTACATTTTTAAGAATAGCTCCAGCCAAAAATAATTTGAGTTTTGGATCACATAGAAAAGGGCTAACACCCCATAATGTTTCTTTGCCTGTCTGTTCAGGAAATTTCACCTCACTTTTTGTCTCTATGACAATCGGATTTTGAAAAATTTGAGTTTTCATGAAAACAAGGATTGTTGATAAAGCTTTAGTTAAGAAACCTTTTCCCCATGGTAACTCTTAGAGGAGCGAATTTCCCTTCCTAGGATAGATTCTTCCTGGAGGTGACAAAATGGTATATAAATGCAGTAAATAAAACATTAAAAAATGTAAGCCGGAAGTTATTAATTCAGGGATTTTCTTGCCCAGTTCCAATGTACTGGTGAGTGAAAGACCACATCTGCAAATAGGATGTTGAATGGATTCCCACAAAATACTAGTCAAAATATCAAAATGAAATCAAGAGAAATTGAGCCTTTCCTCTGCCAGCTGACACACAAGGTGGGTGAGCAAGCAGATGACCACTTCTCCAGGTGTGACCTTGCATCTTGGGGTCAATCCCCCACAAATACAAAGGGCTAACTATATTTCAATTTGGTATTAACATTGGCAAATGCAATTGGATAGTCTAGGGCTTCCTGAGTATGAGACAGCAAAAGCAATACATGTTATATACCCTTTATGTTTTGCTAATGACAATGACACCCAAAAACATTGGGTGATTTGTCATCTTCTGAATGTGCTCACAACATGTGGTTTGATTCCCAGAAAGGAAACCCCAACAGTTTATCCTATCATGACACAGCTCCTCATTTACATGCCCACCATTCTTCTTTCCAATACTCATACAATATCACAATTTTTTTTGGAAAGGATACATTTCAGCAGGGTGGACACTGAAAGAGAGACCCAGAAGCTAGGGCATTTTACCACCCAGTTCTGCTGCCTTGCTCAGATCTTGGCTTACTTACAAGGAGACCTGTAGCCACAGGCCCATTCTAGTCAGGTGACTTACCAGCCTTCAAGGAGAGAGCTTATAAGAAGAGTCCACCAGGCCTGGGAGAGCTTGTGGGACCTGCTGAAAGAGAGACCCAGAAGCCAGAGCATTTGACACCTAGCTCTGCTGTCTTGCTCAGATCTAGGCTTGCTTACAAGGAGACCTGCAGACACCGGCCCATTTCAGCCAAGTGACACAGCAGTCTCCAAGAAGAGGACATTTAGGAAGAGTCTACCAGACCTGGAAGAGTTTGTGGGCCCTGTTGAATGAGAGACCCAGAAGGCAGAGCATCTGCCACCCAGCTGCGCTATCTTGCTGTCTACTTTGGTCCTTACCAGCAGTGACACAGATAAACTCCTTGTTTGTTTTAGCTATGTTGTGTGTTATGTATTCTCTAATCAGACCCATCACCTGGAAACACTCTGAATGGTAGAGTGTTAAGTCTTGTTATTAGTAGTTTCTTCTTGTATGTTTTTTCTTCTTTTTGTCTTAATAGTTTGCTGTTTTAATAGAATAGAATATATAATGAAGCTGGGCAGGAATATAAGTTGTGCAGGACAGAGGAAGATATGGGTGGGATATTTGGGCATCCCCTTCATTCCCCATCTTTTAAGTCAATGAATTCTTTTTCAAAAGTGTTTATATCATGTAAAAGTTTTATTTATTTATTATTTCAACTTGTATACCACCCTTCCCAATAGGCCCAGGGTGGTTCACAGCACATACATAAAACATGATCATAAAACAACATTTAAATACAATAAAAACAATGTATACTAATACAGGGAGAATGGACTTAAGCAAGGCATCTAAAGGTTGAACGCCTGCTGGAAGAGGTTGGTTTTGCAAGCTTTCCTGAAGGAAGGCAAGACTGATATTACTCGAACCTCCTCTGACAAGGCATTCCATAGGTTAGGTGTTTGTTTCTCTTGTGAAATCTACCATTTTTCTATTGTCTTTGGTGCACCCAGCAGCACAGTTGCTTTAAGTAAAATTTCCTTGCTCTCAAGCTTGGTATTTATCTCTCTTTTCACAGCAGGGGGTAAAATACCATAACAATCGATAGCACATAGTGATACTGGGAATTGTTCTGAAACCTGGCTCCCTGGGAAAATTATAGATTTTTCCAAAATATTTATTTGTTTATTCATTTTTAGTCTTGCTGTTATAGATCTAAAAAAGTGGTATGTTTGAATTTCTGTGGTTTCTTGCATTAGTCCCATTTTGGTCAACTGAGGGATCTGCTGTTGTTGCTATTTGAAAAGTTGGCCTTCCTGGCCTTTTTATAGAATACAGATATTTTGGTTAGAATTGGTACAAAAAAGTGGATCTTTAACATTATTATGAATAAATCAATTACTCTATACGTTTGCACAATTGGTGAATTGAGTAGTGTTAGAGTTCATTTCTGAAGTAACAAGTAGTAAGTGATGTAAGGATCAATGCAGCAGGGAAAGAGCCAAACCACCTGGCCAATATTGTGTAGTTACAGCCAGGGTGGGCCAGCTGCAGGGGGAATAAAGGAATCAAAGTACAACTCCTTTGTGTCAGTTGTTGGAGGTGGGCCATTGGAGTAGGTTGTTGCTAGAGCTGGATTGTTGGAGAGGTGCGTTTGGAGGAATTGACTGGAAGGAGTTTGGAGTTACACAAGACTTGTGTGTCAAAGAGAACATTTGTACTCTGCATGTATATATGTTCTTTTATAAATTCTGCAAAAGACAATGACTGAGTTTGTTCCTTGGGCAAAGGCATAAAGCTTCCACGTCGGTGAGTGTCTGCATTCATCTTCATCGCGACAAGTGGACTTGCCATTCTAGCCCGACATCTACATGAAAGAAAAGTCCCACAGTCACCTTTAACCTGCTGGTATCAGTCCAGATGATGTGTTGTATTTTTTAAATTTATTTACAGTATTTATACCCTGCCCTTCTCAATCCTGAAGGGGACTCAGACGTAAAATAAACATATACATTAAAACATGAATTTAAAATCATAAAAAGATTAAAATACATTATTAAAACCATGTAATATGAGATCATAAAGCTGTTCCAATTGTCACTGCACATTTTCCATCATCACTTACTGCACTATTGGCCAAAAGCTTGGTCCCAAAACCATGTTTTACATGCTTTCAGGAGGGAAGGAGCATGTTGCAGTAGTTTATTCAGGATGTAACAAGAGTGTGGACTACTGTGGCCAAGTCTGGCCAATCACTTCTTCCAGCCTTTAATGTATCATAGGAAAAACCACAGGTCACTCTGGAAATTACAGAGTGACCCTTGGTGATTTTGACATGAGGAAGCTACATCAGGTTGGATCTTGGGTAATCCAGTGTCCACACATCAGAAAATCCCACTGTTATTTTGCAGTCAGGAAGCACCTCCCTGGCAGAGTCTTGCTGGCTATGTGGGCAGAGTACCTAGGCATGTGATCATCCTACTGTGACGTTGCCAAAGGTGGCATCACCCGCAAGGTTCCACTAGGGAACTCCTTTTATCCAGTGAAAGAGGGACAGTGGTTCTCAGAAGGTCAAGGCACCATCCTGGCCAACTGTCTGGATTGTAAGATGGCTTCTTTATGCATAACCATGGCTGCACAGACAACTCCAGAGCGCACCTGGAATATTTTGTCTGGTGTAGACATACCCTAGGAAATTTCATTCTGTTATTCTGTTCAGAATGGTTGTAAGATTAATACAAGCATATTGTTTGAAATATTTCCATTTGAAAACCTTCTAAACCATGCCCAACACATTCAAATGCTTTTGGCATCAATCTTTCTCAAAAATGGCCCATTTCATCCTGTGGAGTACAAGCCCACACAAGCGATGGGAGAACTGTTCTAATACCATGAAATGAATTTCTCCTAATGCCTAATAAAAATGCATGATAATGCTACATCAAACAATTCATGAAAAATATCAGACTCCATGGAAACCTAAATACTATTAATTACATTTTAAGTTTATACTATCTCATTCCATCCCTCTTCCACTACTGTGGGTTTCTGTGTAGTCTTGGCAAAGAATTCTTCAAAACAGCCTTCATCAGGACTTTTCTTGAAACACTAGATTTTCCTGCACATTTTTAAAATTTGACCCAGGAAACTGCAGGTTCATGTTGGGAGGCAATCACCGTTCCTTAATAGTTGTGTTTGGTGTCAGATGTCACTCATCACCCTAAACACACCCAAACAGCAGAGTTTCCCAAAAGAAATTGACATTGGCATGGCTGTTTATTTTGTACTATAGCTGCACTTATACTGTGCAGCTGATTTTCTTTTCAGTGAGTGCTAGCAATCCCTCCACCCATCAGTCCCCCTCTGACTTTGTAAATATGTGTGAGGCTTACTAACCCAACTCTAGTGATGACTTTAACACAAATCCACTGGCTACAAAGAGTTAGTGGGGGGGCGGGGTGGTTGGTGAAGAGGCTTTTCTATCCACACAGGAATGTGGGGTTTGTGCCAGAAACCACAGTTATGGCTAAGAGGTATGTAGCCTATCCACACAGGAATGTGGGGTTTGTGCCAGAAACCACAGTTATGGCTACAGACCATACCATCAGTGTGCCAGCCAGAGGGGAGTGGGGATTAATTGAGGGACCGCTCTTTTGAGCTAGCCCTGATTGGATGACATGCTGTATACCCTTGTATACTGTTGTATATCTCCTGTACTCGGATACGTGGAACTTGGTCCATGGGAGGGCAGCAGGCCTTACTGGTACATTATTTAAGCCTGTTATGTTTATTCGAAGAATAAATCATAAATCTGATCAATAAATATACCCCATATGCATGAAGGTATTAGGATAACGTTACAAAAGGTTGGGTAGGGTAGACCCTCTCTCACTCAAACTCAGCTCTCCCCCCCCCTGAATCAAAATCCTGGCTACAGGAAATACTGTAAATATAAATTGACTGTGCCTAGTTTTTCCACTGGCATCAGGGCCTCAAAATATTGCAATTCTTGGTTGAAGGAGGGGCGGTATTGTTTCCATCATCCACTGCATACAACATCAGGTCTCAAGACGTCCAGATGTATTAAAGTATAAAAGCAAAAGCAAAATAGGTCTTCTAGGTCTTCTTTTTATGTTCTATGTGTGTTTGTTGAAGCCTCTTCGTCCTATACTTTGTCAAAACCACAACTCTTAGAGCTGTGGGATATTGGGAGAGAAACATGTGTATTTTAGTTTTGGGAGCTAGAAAAAACAGCATGGGATTTTTTCCCCACATCTGCTTTCAGTTATCACAAGACGCTATATTCTTATTAGAGATCAGCTATTTTAAAGAGGGCATTGACATCACATTAAAGATGAATGAGATAAGGAAAGAGGTCCATCAAGCTACTTGCGTCCAAGGAGCCATACACATAATGCAGTGGTTCAGGACCAGCAATCCATCCTGCTTTAGTTCATTGGTTCGGATATAAACAAGTCTCCCCAAATGCATACAGAAGGAATCTTCTCATAACATATAAGTCCATAGCTTAATGCATAAGATTATTCTATATTTCATCAATGGCACACGACTGAACTGGCTTAATTCATACCACAGAGTCACAGACCTTTTGTGGCATGGAATTTAAATAAGCACACCTATGAAAACATAGCATTTGTATCAGATTTTCCTTGTTCTGATCTGTTCAGTCTAAAACACATCCCCCATTTGCATACTGCAGTTACATTGTATCTTTACTGCTTATTCGTCCTGGTATCGGAATTGTGCTAAAAGGCCCCTTTTTCCTTAAATTTGTTTCCTGGACTTCGGAAGGCAGGCAACACTCTGTAAGACAGTATTTCTGTTTCTAGAACATTGACTGTGTACACTGAATAAACGTGCCATTCTATTGATCTGCCTGTTCTGTCAATTCTTGTACATTAGGGTTGCAGTTTAAGAAAAAATAAAAAAGGGAATTATCTGAGCTAATGAAATAACATAAGGTTTTGTATCAAAATTCTGTAATGAAGACACCAATCAGGAAGCAAATCAGATTTTTCACACAGTACACTAGCCAACTAATTGGGGGTATGGGAGGGAGGGAGAAACAAGCAGAACAGATGGGATATTGCAGTCTGCCTAAAATGCAAATTTATTCAAGATCTGAACTAATAAGGAAAACAGCAAAGCGGAAAGAGGAAATAAAAGCCCAGTATGAAATCCTCAAAGTCCATTCCCTGCTTCTGCTCACACAACCGTTCGCAGTCAAGCGTGCAGCCAAAAAGCACTGGTTCAAACTGTTAACTGCAGATAGGTTCCATAAATTATCACTTCTTTCCAAAACAGCGAATGCATTTGTGGTGAAGATTCTTCCAGTACAGACAAAGCTATAATTCTGGCCACCAGGCGTGAGTCTGCTGATTCTGCTGTGACAGTATAAAAGAACAAAAGCAAAAAAGGAGGTGTTAAATGTAGAGGCTTATTCTTCATGGCAGGTGCCAGTATCCTTGATGCTGTATTATTCTAGTAACTGAATTAGCATAGGCAGCATTGGGGGAGTGGAGTGCAGGGAAGGGATGAAAACGCAAGCATAAGCATTGAAAGTAGGAAGCCAGCCATGCCAATTCTGCAACAAGTTTGAACAAAAGCTCTGCTGTTTTGCATCAGTTCTGTGATACACTCCATTTTCTTGTATCACACAGAGTTGAACAAAAATAGATGGAGGCAAGGAGGTCATGGGTATGACAGCAAACAGCTCTGACATCTTCCTTTGATACATAAATCATGATGAATATGTTTGATTTATTGCAAAAAGGCTAACAATTGAATTTATTGTATGGGAAAATGGGCCTTTTTGTTAATTTAATTGGCAATACCCACAACTGCTGTTTAAAACAGACATGGGGCTGCTGTGGCCACAGCTGACACTGTTTCCCTCGCCAAGATGATGTCAGATGAAAGGGTGAACTGCCAGACTAGAAACTGGCAACCTCATTCCCCTTCTAAAATCTTTTCTCTGCCATCAGGGAAGCTGCCAAAGCCATCAGCAAAAATGACAGTGATTTTGCCAGAAAATGGGGTATAATGGCAGCACACACCCCATTTGCCAGTAGAATTAGACTTCCATCATCCTGCCAAGCAATTCTATAGTCTCAAAGGTACTATAATGTCCCTTTGCATATTGATCCAGACTAACATACCAGTGCATTTGAATTTTAGAAAAACTGTGTATGAAGGCAGTGAACAAAAATGGAAGGGGAACTGCAGAGGTACCATGTCCAGTCTGTGGCAGAATGAAAATCATGTGTACTTAATGTCTTTACCAATCCACACACTGTCTTGCTAGAGAAAAGATATGCCACACAGATTTATGTATTTATATTTATTTAAAACTTTTGTATCCCGATCTTCTCACCCCCGTAGAGGGACTCAGACCGGCTCACCGTAACGATTCAATGCTACAATAATAATAAAAAACATCCAACAACAATAAAAGATTAAAATGCATATGAATAACATACATAAAAGCCAAATCGCTGACTAAACACAAATTTACTCTGTCTATAAATGTGGTCATTCATTATGGTCTATAATCAGTCTCCGCCTTCTTCTGGGAATGCTTCATTCCAAAGCCAGATCTTTACTAGCCTCCTGAAGGACAGGAGGGAGGGGCAGATCTAACCTCACTTGGGAGAGAGTTCCACAGCTGAGGAGCCACCATGGAGAAGGCCCTGTCTCTCATTCCCACCAGACGTGCTTGCAAAGGTGGCAGGACTGAGAGCAGGGCCTCCCCGGAGGATCTTAGCATCCTTGATGGTTCATAGGGGAGAATCCGTTCGGACAGGTAAACTGGGCTGGAACCGTATAGGGTTTTGTAGGTTAAGACCAGCACTTTGAATTTTGCTCAGAAGTTAATTAGCAGCCAGTGGAGCTGGTGCAACAAGGGAGTTGTGTGCTCCCTGAACCCCACTCCTGTTAGTAACCTGGCTGCCTAACATTGAACTAATTGCAGCTTCCAAGCAGTCTTCAGAGGCAACCCCATGTAAAGAGCGTTGCATTTGTCTATACCGGATGCAACCAGAGTGTGGACCACCATGGCCAAGTCAGACTTCCCAAGGTACTGGCACAGCTGACGCAGAAGCTTTAACTGTGCAAAAGCTCTCCCGGCTACCGCTGAGACCTGCTTGGGACCTGGGGTTCCAGGCTCAGCAATGAGTCCAGGCTCACTCCCAAACTGAGAACCTGTGCCTTCAGGGGGAGTATAACTCCGTCAAGCACAGGCTGTAACCCTATGCCCTGTTTGGTCTTATGACTGACCAGGAGTACCTATGTCTTGTTTGGATTTAGTTTCGATTTGTTCACCCCATCCAGTCCATTACAGCGGCCAAGCACTGGTTCAGGACTTGAACAGCCTCCTTAGTAGCAGGTGGGAAGGAGTGACAGAGTTGGACATCATCTGCGTACAGATGACACCGCACCCCGAAATTCCGGATGATATCCCCCAACGGCTTCATGTATATGTTAAATAACATAAGGAACAATACTGAGCCCTGCGGGACCCCACAGTACAATGACTGTGGGGTCGAGCAGGAATCCCCTTACAACACCTTCTGAGAACGACCCTTAAGGCAGTACCTCCAAGGCCCATTTCGGCGAGGCGTCCCAGAAGGATACCATGGTCGACGGTATTGAAGGCCGATGAGAGGTCCAGCAGAACCAACAGGGGCATACACCCCATGTCTAGCTCCCGACGAAGATCATCAACTAAGGCGACCATCAGTAAAAATCATCAGTAAAGAATAAGGTGTTTACTCTTTGTTATGCAGAGCTAAGTGTACAGTTGTATTGACTCACACAGTGTCCTTTGAGAGAGATCCAAATGTTCCTTGGGTGTCCATGTGAAGAATCTCCTTCCAGTTCCACAGAAGCAGAAAATATTACTACCGTGTCTTGGCAAGCTCCTAAAGAGAAAACAAAAACATGTAACTGTTGCCAAAACTCCCAGGCTCAGCTAGCACCCCGGGCGTAGCCCAACCAATCAGATTTGTGCTTTGCATTTTTCAACACAATCCACCATCTTTATTACTTCTCATTTCCTATTCCTTATTTATTTATTTGTATACCACCCTTCTCAACCCTGAAGGGGACTCAGGGCAGTTCACAGTGTTGGCAACAATTCAATGCCATCGATAAAAATAGTATAAAACATCAAAATTGACCCTCCCCTGATTAAACTTTATTAATCACATAAAATAACATCACTTAAAAAAAAAGACTCAGAAAAACAATCAAATAAAAAGCCGGCTTGGTATTCAAGGCAAACTCAGTTTTAAAGGAAGCAGCATCTCATGATGTGAGCTATGTCTGTCATTCCTTTTCTTTTTCTTTCTTTCAGATGAACCAAACAGGACTGTACTATTGTATATCTCAGGAACGGGAACCAACATGTAAAAATGACAGATGACTTGGATTAGCACAAGGTATTTCATTATGTATATGCAAGTATATATTTCAAATTTAAAAAAAAATAAAACAAAATTCAGAGCACTTTGGGTCCCAAGCATTTTGTATGAGAGATACACAACCTGTACTTAGGTGCTTGAATACTTAAGATGATATGAAACCTAACAGTGATTTCATGGCATGACTTGAGTCATCATCAGGGGCGGCCTAAGGTAATTTTAAATGGTAAGCGAACATTATTTTGGCGCCCCAAAACCATTATTCCCCCATGTAAAACAAATATAAAATTATAATATCAGAATACCATTAGTAGTATTATATTGTATCAATGTATATACAATATATACCATACTCATACTATATTATATCATAATTATATTATACTACATTACAATATAATTATATTATAATATATTGACATTATAATATAATATTACATTCTATTATATTTTTATTATAAAATAATAAATAAAAATGTTTGTTTAAATAAAATTATCCTCTACTAAATATTTTCATTACTCCTATAAAACTCAAATAACCCAAAATAAAGTAAAATAAAATATTATATATTACTATTTTGTAGAATACCACTATACTGCAATATTGTTTGTAATATTACATGTAATATAAAATATATCATTGTTCTATTGTTATATTGTATTTTTATTATATTGTATGACAATATTAAGCAGAACTGTATAATAATCAACAAGAAATGCAATGTAAATGCATCAAAATCAGAATATGTTACCTACCACCCGTCTCATAATCCATAGGAGTCTCCCATAAGTCCAAAATTAGAATAGGTAAATAGAAAAACAGCCAAAATGTTCAAATGAGGTTGAATACAGGCAGCGCGGCCTGGGCAAATTTGGGCCCTCCCTCTAGGTGTTTTGGACTCCAACTCCCACAACTCCTCATAGCCTCAGGCCCTTCAGGTCTAGACAGAAATACAGCCGAAGAAAGGAAGGAGGGAGAGAAGAGGTCACAGAGGAGGAGGAGGAGGAAAGCCCTTCATTCATTCCTTCACTTACACTTCCTTCACTGATTCTTTTCTCCTTCCCCGCAAACGCGCACGTGGCGGAGACAAAGGGAAAGGGGAAGCACTCCCTGCCTGCCCAATAGGGAATGCTTTGCTTACAGGCTTCTGCGCAAGGGAGCTACTGGGCATGTGTGGAGGTTTCCGCGCGTGCGCAGTTGCTCCTGCGCTCAACTTTAGCTCCGGAGCAACTGCGCCTGCGCGAAAACCTCCGCGCATGCCCAGAAGCGGCGTCGGAGCGCACAAGGCCGGGGCCCAAAAGCAGGCAGCTGCGGCACTGCCTGAGGAACATCGGCAGGGCCAGGATGGCGCCCCATGTGGCCAGGATGGCGCCCCCTTCCCAGATGGCGCCCTATGCGGCCGCCTACTTGACCTACCTGTAGGACCGCCCCTTGTCATCATAGTCTTGAACAATTTAGGACCCATTTTCATTCATTTTCAGATCCACAGTATTATTTTAAAAGAAAATATGCTAATGTTTCTTATGTCAACAGTGGAAGACCAGGACGTAAAACAGTTAAAAACAGACCAAGGGGAAATGGAAAAGTCTCAGAAAAAGACTCAGAAGAAAGTGGAGGGAATAGAAAAGAAGGCAAGGACTATGGAAAGGACACAGGAAAGACTGGAGACGAGCGAAATGGAATACCAATTGAGATATCGTAACATAGCAGAACAGGATGGGGAAGACATTCGAGAGGTGGTAATCCTCTTAACATCAAAAATATTGGATATGCCCGAAAGAGAGATGGAGAGAGAGATTGATAAAGTCTATCGGATTCAAACAAACTACTCAAGAAAAAATAAAGTGCCAAGAGATGTGATAGTGAATTTTATCAGGAAGAGACTGAGAGAAGACACCTGGAGAAAGAGTAACCTAAAACCCCCCCACTTTAAAGATATGAAAGTAATGATTCTTCGGGAATTTCCTGCAGCAGTACTGACTATGAGAAGGAAGTATTTCTTCCTAACAAAGGAACTAAAACAACTAAATATACGCTTCAGGTGGGAGAGGGCCGAAGGGATTATGGTTACCTACAAAGAGGAAAAAATATGGCTCACATCAGAGGACAAGGCGAAGGACTTTTACCAAGACTTGAGAAAGAAAGGAAAATAAGGACACCATTGAGCTCTTTGGAGAAAGAAAAAACCCAAAGGAAACGTGAGAATACTCCTGAGTCACAAAGTACCGTCCCCGCGGGAGCAGCCGCAGCTGACCCACCAGACATAGAAGAAGAAGAGGGAGAGGAAGGAGATGAAGAAGAGTTAGAACTAGATGATGAAGATGTATTTAACAGAGACCTAAATGTCTAGTTTAACGCAACAATTGAAATGTTATTCAAATAATGTGAACGGCTTAAACTCGCCAAATAAACGTAAACGAATATTTAACCAAATTAAGACTGGAAATTATAATATTATTGCACTCCAAGAAACGCATATTAAACAAAAACATGTGTCCCATTTAACCCAGAAGAATCTTGGACAAACCTATTACTCCTCGGCACCAGACAAGAAAAAAGGAGTAGTCTTGTATATAGAAGATAAACTAAAATCAGAATTCTTGTTTAGAGATGACGAAGGCAGAATGGTAGCAGCTAAAATAATGATAGGGATGGAGTCAATAGTGATTTGTAATATATATGCTCCAAACGCCTCCAAGAAAAAAATTTATAGCCACTCTTAAACAAAAGTTGTCAAATGAAGTGGTTGATCATATGATAATCCTTGGTGACTTCAATGGGGTATTAGATAAGACTTTGGACAAATCCAGAAAGACAAAAAAGGCAATTAAAAAAGACACCTCAACTTTACCAGACAATTTTCTCAAATTTAAGAATGAATATGATCTTGAGGATGTCTGGAGAATACATAATCCCACAGTCAAAGATTATACATTTTACTCTAATCGACACAGCAGTTGGTCGAGAATCGACATGATCTGGATGACCAAATCGTTGACGACTAAGGTACAAGATACCAGGATATATCCTAGAGATATCTCTGATCATGGAGCCATAACGATGACAATGAACCAAAGGAGAGGAACAAGGAAATGGAGATTAAATGAAAACCTTCTGAAAACACCGGATGATATAAAAAAGAATAAGGAAAAGACTGTTGAGTATTTTGAATTAAATGTACATGAAGACACCAAAATTCAAGTAGTTTGGGACGCATATAAAGCGGTGATGCGTGGCCACCTTATCCAGCAGAACGCAATGAGGAACAAAGTGAGAAGGCAGCAGTTCGAATATATTAACAAAGAATTAAAACTATTGGAGGACCAGCTTAAAAACAACCCAGGGAATAAGAAAATTCTGAAGAAATTAGAGAGATTGAGAAGAGAAAAACAAAACCTGGAGACAGAACAAATGGCTAAACAACTAAAATTTGTAAAACAATACTCATTCGAAAATGCTAATAAAGTTGGAAGATGGCTAGCAAGACGAATTCGAAAAAAGAAACAATCCCAACAGATCATAAGAATTAAAAAACAGGGAAATGTCCTCATAGAAGAAAGTCAGATAAGACAAGAATTTAAGAATTTCTACAGCCAATTGTATTCCAAAACTCCGGTAACAGAAGACAAGATTAATCAATATCTGAACGTTTTGAAATTGGATAAGATAACGGAAGATCAAAGACTAGATCTAAATAAAGAGATAACAACAGAGGAAATAAAGAAAGTAATCAAGTCATTAAAAAATGACAAAGCACCCGGTCCTGACGGCTTCACGGCGTGTCTCTATAAAACGATGCAAGAAGAATTAATACCAATACTAAGGGAGATTATGAACAGGGCACTAATTGAAAAAACAATACCTGACTCCTGGAAAGGGGCAGATATCGTAATGATTCACAAAGAAGGCTCAGACTCAGAGGACATAAGAAATTACCGACCAATCTCCTTATTGAATACAGATTACAAGATCTTCTCCACAATAATGGCAAATCGATTGAAAGGTTTTTTAGCAGATTGGATTGAGGAGGACCAAACGGGGTTCTTACCTAACAGAGATATTAAAGACAATGTAAGGACAATTTTGAATGTAGTCTCTCTCTCTCGGCATTACTTCGCGAACGAAGATTCAGGAAGGACTCATCCCACGCTTTTACAAGCGCGTTGATGAGTAAAAAGGCCAATCTGAGATGGGCAAGTTCGGTTGCAGAAAGCACAGCAGAAAGTCTCCTTGGGTGATGTTTTTTTCCAAGTTGCGGTTCTTTCTGAGTTGTCGTTTCTCTTCGAGACCCATTCGGGCGTGTCTTCTCGAAAGAGGCCGCAGCATTGTGGATAGTGCTTCTCCATGCCTCCCGATGTGAGGCCAGGGTGGACCATTGTTGGTGATCAATCTGGCCAAGCCTGAGATGTTGTTTCAGGAGTCCTTATATCTCTTTTGGGGCGCCTCTCTTGCGCTGACCCGTGGCGAGTTCACCGTAGAGTAGTATCTTTGGGAGGCGGTGGTCCTCCATCCTAGAGACGTGCCCTGCCCAGCGCAGCTGTGTTCTCAATAGCATGGCCTCAATGCTGGTGATCCCTGCATGCTCAAGGACAGCAACATTCGTCACATAGTCGGTCCAGTGTATATTTAGGATTGTGCGAAGACAGCGCTGATGAAAGCGCTCGAGGAGTCGTAGGTGTTGGCGATAGGTGACCCATGTTTCAGACCCATAGAGGAGAATGGACAGTATGATAGCTCTGTACACACTGATTTTGGTGCTTTGTCTCAGGTGCTTGTTGCTCCAGACTCTTTTGTGAAGCCTTCCGAATGCACTATATGCCTTTGATAATCTGTGATCTATCTCTTTGTCAATCTTGGCGTCTGAAGAGATGATGCTTCCCAGGTAGGTGAACTGCTGAACGGACTTAAGCACAGATGTGCCTATGCTGACGTGAGGATGGTGGTGTTCTTCCTGTGGTGCGGGCTGGTAGAGGACTTCTGTTTTCTTCAGGCTGACTTCCAGCCCAAACAGCTCTGCAGCTGTTGCAAAGCAGGATGTGAGGCGCTGCAGGGCTGCTTCTGAATGGGCGACAAGGGCAGCATCGTCAGCAAAAAGTAGCTCACGGACTAGATAGTTTAGAGTCTTAGTGCGAGCCCTCAGACGGCTTAAGTTGAACAAGCTACCATCAGTACGATAGCGTATATATATGCCGTCTTCTTCTTGTAGGTCTGCCATAGCCCTTTGGAGCATCATGCTGAAGAAGATTGTAAATAGGGTTGGTGCAAGAACACAACCTTGTTTCACTCCATTAGTTATGAGAAAGGGCTCGAGAGAGCATCGCCATATCTGACTTGACCGTGCTGGCCCTCATGTAACAGGACAATCATTTTGAGGAACTTGGGGGGACATCCTAGACGTTCCAGGATCTGCCACAGACCTTTCCTGCTCACAGTGTCGAAGGCTTTGGTGAGGTCGACAAATGTTACATAGAGTCCTTTGTTCTGCTCTCTACATTTCTCTTGCAGTTGTCTAAGGGCAAAAACCATATCTGTGGTGCTCCTATTTGCTCTGAAGCCGCATTGGCTTTCAGGGAGAAGTTCTTCTGCAATAGCGGAACTAATCTGTTCAGGAGTATCCTTGCAAGGATTTTTCCAGCAATGGAGAGCAGTGTTATACCTCGATAGTTTGAGCAATCGGATTTTGTTCCCTTTTTCTTATACAGGGTGATGATAACTGCATCTCGGAGATCTGATGGCAGTTCACCTTTTTCCCAGCAACTCACAAGGAGCTCGTGGAATTTAGCATGCAGTACATGACCTCCCTGTTTCCAAGCTTCAGGTGGGATTCCATCGATCCCGGCTGCCTTGCCATTTTTCATCTGCTGTATGGCCTCAAGGGTCTCTTCCAGAGTGGGAGCTGTGTCCAGTTCATTTTTCATTGGTTGTTGTATCATGTGTTGGATAGCTGAACCTTGGACTACTCGGCTGGCATTAAAGAGACCCTGAAAATGTTCAGCCCATCGGTTCAGGATGGAGGTTTTATCAGTAATTAGTGTTTGACCATCTGTACTGTATAAGGGGCTTTGGACCTGATAAGTAGGTCCAAACACTGCTTTGAGAGCTTCATAAAAACCTCTGTGATCACCGAGATCTGCACAGCGTTGTGTCTTTTCTGATAAATCAATCCACCACTTGTTCTGGATGTCTCTGAGTTTTTGGCAAGGGGAACACGATGACAGACTGGACTATGATTAAGGAATATATAAAATCAATGAAAACAGATTGAAACACTCTGTCAAGCATAATACTAATTAAATACAATTAAGAGCACCTTAGGATGCCCTGTGTGAAAGAAAGGAAAAAAAAGATATAATGATGTAATTTGATAAGTATGGAACTAGAACGGAAGTCAACATTGACCCTATATACCCCCCCCCCCCTTTCCTTTTACCTCTTGTATCTGTGTATTGTGAATTTACATGTTATGTCTTGTTTATAAAAATGTGGAAATTTCAATAAAAATTATTTATAAAAAAAAAAAACAGTGGAAGACCAGTAGTCTAAGGACCTCATCGCATAGAGCTCCTTGATATAGGGAATCTACAGGGCAGCGGGGCAAATTGTAGGGCAGTGGGGTGAAGCACCCCGCATCGTCCGTCTGCCCATCACACACAGGAAAGCATAACTTTCTGGATTGCTCCGGCAATATCCCCAGCATTTCCGAACAGAACACAAATAGTATCCCGTGTTAGGAGTTCCCTGTTCTAGAACAGTTGATGCAGTCAGCATGGAGCCCCATTAGAAGTAGCTGTGCATCATGTGATGGGATTCAGCGGGCTCCGTGCTAGCAGCTTCAGTGAACTGGTCTGGCATCAAACTTAAGAAACCAGTTTTTGACATCCTTTCCTATAATTTCCTTCAGGTAACCCTGGGTTAAGGTATCAGGCTTAAGAAACCTTTAATCACCTTCAGGTAGCCCTGGGTTAAGGTATCAGGCTTAAAAAAACACTGGTTCTGGCATCCCTTTCTTTAATCTCCTTCAACTAGATCTGGCTTAAGAAACTACTTTTTCTGGGATCCTTTCCTGTAATATCCTTCATTTATACCTGGAGAGGAATTGAATTTTCCCCGTGGAGATTCAAGGGAGCCAGGCTATCCTCTCCCTTAAATAAACCACCCCAATATCTAGAGGAAACCCCCCCCCCCTCCACACACACACACACACACACAAATGCCCCTTCACAGCCCATAGATGAAATTGCTAAAGGAAAAGATTGGAATAGAGCCCAAAACCAAGATCCTAAGAGCAGCCAAGGCAGTGGAATAGAACATGGGGCATGTGAGCGGCTTTCTTTTTCCAATTGGTCTAGGCTTGCAGGGAAACCCGTGCACACATGGCTGCCTCTCCCTCTACAGTCCACTCACACTCCACATGTAGCCAAAAGAACGTGAAGACAAGCCATTTTCAGCAGCCATGTGGTCTGTTGTGGCAGAAATAAAATGGTGGTGGCCCATGCCATTACAATTGGTTGAAGGAACCAAAAAAGCCAGAGCCCATTTTTAAAAATGGATTTGTGCACAGTCCTCTTCCTTATTACTACTTAAGTGCATTAAAACTTCTGCTAAATAATCACATACTAAAGGCATCCTTCCTATCTCACAAGTAATGTTAATCAAAACATTTTTCTATCTTAGCTAATTTTCAGTGATTAACAATCCCTTTTTTCTTCTTCAAAGAATCTATATTTCCCCTTTAGTGCTAAAATATCCTTATCTTTTATCATGCCATACTTTACATTTCCATCATTTTATTAATTCCTTCACAGTTAAATATTTTTTAGATTTAACTAAATATTTATTCTTCAAAAACTATTTCTATGTCCAACTTCAATTTCAGTATGTTTTTTCCTTATCATTGACTCACCACATATATAAGACAATATCTATGTTTAAATCATTTCCCATAATTCTTATTAGGTGCTTTGTCTGAATCAGTTCCCAATATTTCTTTGCCTTTGTAAATTGCCATTGGAATTTTTAAAACTGATTTTTATTAAATTTTCAGATATTTTATAGACAATACAAAACATACAAATATACCATACACGAATACAAAAGGGGAAGGGGAAATGGAGGGAATAGGGGGTAATTTTGACTTCCGTTCTAGTTCCATACTTTATCATGTTACATTGTTGTATTACTTCTTCAACATTGGGCATCCTAAAGTGCTCTTCCTTATATTTAGTATAGTTTTTGACAGAATGTTTCACTCTATTTTCATTAGTTTTATATATTCATTAATCACAGACCAGTCTGTCATCGTATTCCCCTGGCCATTATTCTGGCGAAGCCAGTATGTTAATTCGTCCATTCCCTTGATTTCCATCACTTTCTCCAACAATTGTTCTTTGTCTGGGAGGAGATTTTGCTTCCAAAGTTTTGCGAAGACTATCCGTGCCGCCATGGCCAGATACACAAAAAGTTTCTGTTGGTTTACATTTTCAAAAGTCTTATCTCCTATTAATCCTAATAGGTATAGTTCCGGAGTTCTTGGAAAATCTGTTTTTAGCATTTGTTTACATTCTTGGTGGATCATTGACCAATATTCTTTTGTCTTGGGACAGGTCCACCACATGTGGTAAAAGGTACCTTCCTGTATCTTACATTTCCAACATTTATTGTCCATATTTTTATACATTGTACTCAATTTTTGCGGTGTAATATACCAGCGGTGGATCATTTTGAGCCAGTTTTCTTTCAGATCGGTAGCGTATGTGATTTTGAGGTTTTTACGCCGTATTGTTTCCCATTCTCTAAGTTGTATTGGTCTCCCTATGTTTTGAGCCCACCTGACCATTGTTTGTTTAATTATCTCTTCCTCTGTTGTCCAGGCAAGAAGCATGGAGTAGATCTTTGAGGTTGTTTTCTTCTCTGTTTTCAGAATTTTATCCCAAGTTCCCTCAGTTTCACTGAATCCTTTAATCTTGTCTTTATTGAACCACCCTCTCAGCTGGAAGTAATGAAGCCATCGGACATTACGGAAATTTTTTGATATTTCTTCCTGTGACTTCAGGAAGTATTCACCGTTTTGTTTCTTCAAGATATCTTTGTATTTGGGCCATTCTGTCCAACCTAGTAATTGAAAGAAATCAGAAGCCACCTGAATCTTTTTTTCCTCTTCATGATTTTTTTGAAATTAAGTATAAATGGATATTCTTTTAAATTTGACATGTATCTTCTAGGCTTGTTTGATCCCCCCAAAAAGGTTCAAACCCCATTTCGGATGTAGGGGGTGCTGGTGGTTTGGATCTAAAGTCTATTCAGATTTTCACAGAAAAAAAAGTTTGAAAATTTTCAAAACTTCTGAGACTTCCAAAACCTTTGTTAATGGTTTCAAAGTGTTATTTCCTGTTTCATTGGGTGGTCTTTACTTTGAAAGTAGTTGTTTTACTCCAGAAAAGGGGAGCAAAGGGAGGAAATTCATCCACTGGGTTTTAAACTTCTTCCCCGGCTTACGAGGGGAGACGAGAGGGAGGAAAGCCATCCACTGGGTTTTAAATCGCTTCCCAGGTTCACGAGGGGAGACGAGAGGGAGGAAAGCCATCCACTGGGTTTTAAATCGCTTCCCAGGCTCATGCGGGGAGACGGGAGGGAGGAAAGCCATCCACTGGGTTTTAAATCGCTCCCCAGGCTCATGCGGGGAGACGGGAGGGAGGAAAGCCATCCACTGGGTTTTTAATTGCTTCCCAGGCTCATGCGGGGAGACGGGAGGGAGGAAAGCAATCCACTGGGTTTTAAATCGCTTCCCAGGCTCATGCGGGGAGACGGGAGGGAGGAAAGCTATCCACTGGGTTTTAAATCGCTCCCCAGGCTCATGCGGGGAGATGAGAGGGAGGAAAGCCATCCACTGGGTTTTAAATTGCTCCTCAGGCTCATGCGGGGAGACGGGAGGGAGGAAAGCCATCCACTGGGTTTTAAATCGCTCCCCAGGCTCATGCGGGGAGACGGGAGGGAGGAAAGCCATCCACTGGGTTTTAAATCGCTCCCCAGGCTCATGCGGGGAGACGGGAGGGAGGAAAGCCATCCACTGGGTTTTAAATTCGCTCCCCAGGCTCATGAGGTGAGACGGGAGGGAGGAAAGCCATCCACTAGGTTTTAAATCGCTCCCCAGGCTCCTGCGGTGAGACGGGAGGGAGGAAAGCCATCCACTGGGTTTTAAATCACTTCCCAGGCTCATGCTGGGAGACGGGAGGGAGGAAAGCCATCCACTGGGTTTTAAATCGCTTCCCAGGGTCATGCGGGGAGACGGGAGGGAGGAAAGCAATCCACTGGGTTTTAAATCGCTCCCAGGCTCATGGGGGAGACGGGAGGGAGGAAAGCTATCCACTGGGTTTTAAATCGCTCCCCAGGCTCATGCGGGAGATGAGAGGGAGGAAAGCCATCCACTGGGTTTTAAATTGCTCCTCAGGCTCATGCGGGGAGACGGGAGGGAGGAAAGCCATCCACTGGGTTTTAAATCGCTCCCCAGGCTCATGCGGGGAGACGGGAGGGAGGAAAGCCATCCACTGGGTTTTAAATCGCTCCCCAGGCTCATGCGGGGAGACGGGAGGGAGGAAAGCCATCCACTGGGTTTTAAATCGCTCCCCAGGCTCATGCGGGGAGACGGGAGGGAGGAAAGCCATCCACTGGGTTTTAAATCGCTCCCCAGGCTCATGCAGGGAGACGGGAGGGAGGAAAGCCATCCACTGGGTTTTAAATCGCTCCCCAGGCTCATGCGGGGAGACGGGAGGGAGGAAAGCCATCCACTGGGTTTTAAATCACTCCCCAGGCTTGTGCCAAGGCCAGGGACCAGAAGTGGGGAAACACTGAATCATTTTCGGCTCACTCACTGCTTCGTAACAGAAATGGCGGCAAAAGCTTTGGAAGGGCAAAGGGAATCATTTTGAAATTGCTTCAAAAAGCAAATCTTTCTGAATTTATTCTGAATTACAAATATTCCAAACAAATCTAACCATGTCTAGTATCTCCCATTTGAAGGGAATCTTGTGCATAGAATCTGGGTTTTGTAATGAAACTCCTAAAACATCTGGATAAGTAGTAATTGCCTTATAGTCCTTCCATATCTCTAGTCATCTCTGTCTTTGTCGGGTGGGGGGGGGGCATTTCAGTCCATAGAGATAAGCAACAAATTGTGATGTTTCCTTTTCTTGGTGAACACTCATTACATTAATCGAAATAAGCCTCAACATAAGCATTGTCAGCATTTTATTGATCAACTTCTTTTTCTGAATTACAAGTTGATTTCTGTAAAATATACTGATGATTATTTTTGCTATCTTGAATGTTCTTGACTTATTTTTTCACTGATGTCGAAATGTGATCTTTTGCAGTTTCTAGAAAACCCTTAGAAATATTTTAATGAAGGGAATGAGAAAACCACACTGCTTCAACGAAAACTACAGAAAGCAGATGTTTTGGACTGCAACGCCCAGTGTCCTTCAAAATTGTTACCAAACAAGAGACAATCTTACTGTAGTTCTGTGAATATTTACTCAGAATTAAATCCCATTGTGCCCAAACAAGTGTTACTTTTTTTTCGTATTAATTGTTCACTGCAGCCAAAGTCACTAGCTCTTTGTTTTTGTTTTTGTTGTGTGTCTTCAAGTTGCTTTGACTTTTGATAACTTTAAGGATATCACGGGATATTCTTGACAGGATTTATTCAGAGGAAGTTTGCCTTTCCCTTCCTCTGAGGCTAAAAGTATTACTTGCTCAAGTTCACCCAGTGTGTTTCCATGGCCAAGAGGGACTTTGAATCCTATACTCCAGAGTCTTAGTCCAATGTTTAAACCATTACACCATGCGGACACTCTATGTTACAGTTACAGTCACATATTGAATCCTGTAAAACATAATTTTCTAAAAGTATCAAAAGCACTAAAAAGAAAAATAAAAGGGAAACAATTCTTCCCACCTTTTTTCAACATGGAAAAAGACTCTTTCCTTCCAATATGCATCCCAGCTACAGTGAGCAATATCCTGTCCCAGTTTGACACTCCAAAGCCACACTCCCCGGTTTAAGGACCTCATCAGATGGTCAGCAGCTGGCGGCAGCGGCTGGGGAGGCACTGCTGTTAAGGGCAAGGCATCAAAGCCCTTGCCTCGCATCACTCCATCCCGCATCACCACCTGGCCAGCAATCACATGGGGGAAGCAAGGAGTGCAAGGAGCATGTGTAGTGCACACAGCTTCCCTCCATGGAGCTGGCAATACAAGAGGCTTCCCATGTTGCCAGCTGCAGGCCTGGGCAATGGAGGAAAGCCATGTGTGTGATCACCAGCCTGCTGGCAATGCAGAATGGGATGAGAGGAAGGCTTCCTTGCCTCGCCATTAAAACAGAGCACCCGCTGGCTGCCACCAGTCATCTGATGAGGTTGTTTGTCTGAACTCAAACTGTTACTGAAAACCACATAATTTCTCCTCCCTGAAGCTACCTCAGTACAAAAGAGAATTTCTGGCAGGTTGCATAAACATATCAAGCAGTAGCCTTTGGCAATAACATGCTTGCTGGATCTACGCAACCTCCACCAACCCATCCTGCTTTCCAACCACCTCACACTGCCCGTATTCCACCTAATCTCAATTAGGGCACAAGACACACATTGCAAATTCTCATTTTTTTCTAAAACATAAAGGGATTTTCCAAACACACATTAAAGCCTAAAAGATGTGCTTTCAATCTGAAAACAGAGAGATGTATTACAACATCACCAGGATTAGGGTAAAGAGATATTATTTTGTACATGTGGATCCAGCCTGAGACTTTGGCCAGATCAGAAGCAAAAGATGATAGTTGTTTCTAGAAAGGTAACAACCTATGAATTCAACTTTTGAAGAAAATAGCTTTGTATATTGAAGCAAGATGCTTCAGTAGTGACATTCCTCTGAAGTCTGAGTCTTCATATGATGAACTGGTGAGCTATGTGGACATATAATCTGGTGGTTTCATGTTCCTTCTAACAACTGAAATGATAGGAAAGAACTTGCTGAGCTCTGTTTCGCTGGGAAATGATGTAATAGGGATGTCTAGTGGGAATTTCCCTCAGGAAGATTCAGACCTTTGCATATATTTTTACTTGAAGTAAACCTGGATAAACATGTTTATTCCAGATTAAAACCAATTAGGCCGGAGCATCATTTGGACATGTAAGGCTAATATGTTTCCTGTGCCACATTTACATGTGGCCACGTAAATGAAGCCTCAGGTGGTCAAAGACTAGTTAACCCCTCTTGGGCAAAACAGTTTAGGACCAAACAGCCACCAAGAGGGTCAGAGGCAAAAAAATAGCAAATTCACTGGTTCTCCCCTTCATATGCAGTGTGTATCTACAATCAAGGTCTGCTTGTAGGAACTCCTTAACTAATAACAGCATGTAAGTTAGGTGGGATTAGAAGCTTTCAGGACAATAGTGATTACCAGCCTCAGAAACAAAACCAGTTTCAGTGTGTGTTTGACTTTTTAAACAGGTGTTTATAACATTTGAACTGATTTTACTATCTGGCTCTTGACCTTACACTACTTTTGGCATATGCTTTTCATCCCTTCTTCCTATAACATTCCTGATCTCCTGGTAATTGACTTAGCTTTACTCTACCATGGTTCAAGCAGCCCTAATTCCAACTAGCTAGGCTTCATTGTACTCAAACAGTACTTCTGGAACAAAATAGTGGATAATAGGCATGAGAAAAAAGTTATGAAAATTAAATGAAATCGGAAGGGATTCGTGTGTAATGGGACTTTCTAGTTTATACGCATCGCCGCAGCGATCCCGGAAGTACCCTTTCTTTTACGACACTTTGCGGCGCCATTTTTTTATCTGGTGTGTAAGTGTCGTAAGGACGTCGGATGGCTTCTTTGCCCTTACTCGACGTGGTTTCTGATTGGCTAATAGAGACCAGGTGGTACCATGAAACCACCTTCTTTCCTTTAGCCAATCAGACGCAAATAAACTCCTGGCAGGGAGGAGGGGCAGGGAGGGCCCATCTGCTCCTCCTCCTCTGCCAGGATCTAAAGCGCATTAAGGCTTGGTGCGCTTTAGTGCTCTCTCTCCTTCTCTCTCTGCTTTCTCTCTCTCTCTCTCTCTCCTCGTGGCTTCCCCCCTTCTCTTCTGCCTCCTCTCTTCCCCACCGCACGGGCCAAGTTCAGCCCTCCAGGTGTTTTGGACTTCAACTCTCACCATTCCTCACAGCCTCAGGCCTCTTTCTTTTCCCCTCAGCCTGGGAAAATTTGGGCCCTCACTCCTTCAGGATCGGGGCGAGAGGCAGCGAGGGGGGGTCCTCCTCCTTTTTTTGCTGCTTCCAAGAATAGAATACCCCCCTCCCTCCTCCCCTCCTTTCCTCCCTCCTTCAGTTTACCAGCTGTTTGGATTTCTGGGAGTTGTAGGCCAAAACCATCTGGAATGTGCATGCGCTGGCATACGAACTACTAACGAATTTCGTTAGTAACTACAATTTTTTTGTAAGTCTTTCTATTACTAATTTTAAAAAATCCCCCCCATTAGATTTTTGAATCCCGATTTTGGGGTTCTAAACCAAGCCTAGTGGATAATCTAGAAACATAAGACTATAGGATTGTTGAGGCTTGGCAGGAGGGAAACAAGTTTGATACCAATGCATTTTAAATGTCATGAAACAGTAACAAATATGCAATGTATATGTGTACATAGCTGTACATGCTAATTGCTCAGTTTTATAGCATATTGAGTTCTGAATCAAACCACTGTTTTCCAGATATTGTTTGACTGTACCTCATATCATCTTAAAACAACAGAGTTCTGCTGAGGTAGGATGGGATTAGAGGGCCACAAATTGTCAACTCCCAATCTAGATAATTGATCTCTGGATTGATGGACCATGGATCACTAGTATTTCAGCAGATATACTTTCCAGATTCTGTTGTTATTTGTCATTGAGTTGCCTTCAACTTATTACAGCCTTATGAATGAGTGACCCCCAACCTCCCAAGAATGCTAGTCATGAACCTTCTTGTTCAAAGTCAGGACTATGGCCATGTTGATTGAATCAAATCATTTCCAAAGCACTACTGTCTTTTTCAACAGGTTGGCATCATCTGATGATATGCCCTAAATACCAGAGATTAAATTTAGTCATCATCACTCTAGTGAGCATACTTTCCAGCCTTATGTGAGAACACTGGGGATTAAATCTGCAACCTTTTACATCCAAAGTATGTGCCTTGTCACTGATCCATAATGATGAAGAACAAGGAGGGAGCATTAAGGTATTTTTGTACTGTGGCTATGTGCTAGATAATAATTTGATAAGCAGTATTTCAGAGGAATCTGCTGCCAAATAATCTTTTTGATACTGCCTCAACAATCAGGAGGTATTTTCAGATTATAGCCAAATGTGAAAGGACAATCTTGTAAGTCTTTCCAACCCCCCCCACACACTCAAACACACTGCTTTGCCATTCTGCCATCAAAGTTGTAAGTTAAAACCTTACAAATACTGGCAAGATGACTCCCATCCTTGTTCCTTATGAATGCCTGAAGAAATGCTCAGAACACATGAAATTTTAATTTATATGCTAGTATTAAAGGTGACAGCTGTGGAATCATATGGACTTGCTTTTCGAACTTGGCAGTGGCACAATAACATTATATATATAGTTAAACCATATTCAGAATCAGGAGTTGGTAAAACAACAAAGAAAGAGGAAGGAAGGATAGTATATGTACAAGGCATACATATGGTGCTGCTGATTGTTTAAAAAATAATGAACTTGATCATTTCCTTCTAATTAGTATAAGGGTCACTACATTTTATTTTTTGTTTCTTTGGGATCCTCATTTTCAAAGAAATGAAGTTTCTTCTCTCCAGCTCCATGTATAAAGGATCAAAGTGAACTGACACAGATATAGAAAGGCAAAAAAAAAAGAATTCAGGATACACAAAATTCAAAGTACAACACTCGAATACTTTAAAGAAACTGGGTTTTTTCATCTTCAACCCTTACTCTGACTTTCAAAAAGTATACACAACATACTAAAAAAATGGAATTGAAAATGAGTAATAGACCAGAGTGTCTTCTTCATTTTTTTTAACCAGTAAGAAAAAGGCAACATTATATCTGTATGTATTTTATCCTATTCGCACCCATCTTGCATTTGGAATTTACTAAAATTGGTTTTCTATATTCATGGATTTTGTATCCATGGAGTCCATAAATCACAGCAAACATTGATTTTGCCATTTTATATCAGAGACACCATTTTACTATGGTATTGTATACAATGGGACATGAGAGTTCATATGTTTTGGTATAAACATGAGGTCTTAAAGAGATTTTACACATTAATTCTAGGGTATACTTTAGCCAGAAGCCCAAAACATCATTTATTTCAGGTAAGAAAAAAATGGGATTCTATATTACACAAAAAACATATTTGCACAAATAGTCTCAAACAGATCCCTTACATAATACATGGACCTATTGTAACAATAGAACATTCTATAGTACATTTTATTTAGAAGAAATTTAGGAATATGATTGCAATGAATGCAAGTACTGACATATTTCAATATATTGCAGATAAAGTGTTCAAATTTAAAGGTCAATGTAGTCATTACAGATCATTTAACCACTTCTCCAGCTCTAAGTGTCACCCAATTTCAGCAATACACTGTTGCTGGGAAAATTCTTGAGTTTTGCTATAAATGTATATATAAAATTAAGTTTTTAATTTGTCACTGCATCATCTGTAAATTCCTGGACAGTTTTTCAGCACATTTAAAAGCAATATTTGGGATGATCTAACTTAAAACATAGAGTGTACAGACAGTCCCCAAGTTACGAGCAAGATATGATCTGTAGATTTGTTCTTAAGGTAAATTTATTTGTAAATCAGAACAGGTACATTTTTTCAGTGTAACTAATAGGATCACAGGCACTGTTTTTAGTGCTAACAGTGTAGCATTGAATACTGGCATTATACATTCTTGGCCGTCCTGAGTCCCCATTGGGAAGATAGGTTGGAATACGAATAAAGTTTATTAGTTTATTATTACCTACAGCCCCCCCCCAACACACACACACACACATATACATATAATATACACACTGTATGAATGTGTGTAAAAGGTAAAGGTTTCCCTTGACATTAAGTCAAGTCGAGTCCGACTCTGGGAGGTGGTACTCATCTCCATTTCTAAGCCGAAGAGCCAGTATTGTCCGTAGACTCTGTATATGTTTGTCTACACACACACGCATGGTTTGAATAGCATAGAGAAGGGTTAATACCCTTGTGGTGTTTCTTTGCTGTCTGTGCCCCACTCCAGAAGATTTTACCTCTCTTTATGTCCCTGTGATAATTGATTTTGAAAAACTTGGCTTGTAGAAACCAGGATTGGTGATAAAGCTTCAGTAGAGACATCTTTTCCCCATGATAACTCTTTCAGAGGTGGATTTCCTTTCCAGGAGGTAGATTTCTCTCACTCCTCATTGTCTCACCACTATGAGTTGTTTGTAAGTCACGTTCTTGTAACTCAGGGACTGCCTATATTCTATATTTCTTTTATTCATACAAAATTGTGTGTTTGGGAGCATAATGCAAGACTAGTGCAACCTAGCATGGTTAAGCCTTGAAATATAGTATGCAGGGCTAGTTATTTGGAAAGATACATTATGCATAAAGTCCCCTCCCCACTGCAATTTTCTTTCTTTTTAAAGAACATATTCCTTTTAGGAAAATAAAAGATTGGCATGTCTTGTGCCACAATATTTATCCCTAGCTTGAAAGTTATAAAACTTGAAGAAATCAGTGACAAATAATCAATTAATAATTAAGAGGTTTTTTTGTAGGAGAACTTTGGTTAATCCCCCCACAAGGGCAGATATGGCAAAGGAATTTCTCAATCATTCTTCCTCTTACATGATCTAAAAATAAGAATGGGGTGAATTCAGGGCAAAAAAATGTTAGTACTGCAACACTAAAATACAACACACTTTCCTCAACAACCTTACAGCATTGTTTAAAATATTAATACACAAGCCATGGATTGTCTCTTGAAGCTGCAGCCTAACTAATAAAGCTGTAGAGCCTCAAGAAAAAAAGAGCGAAGATCTTTCAGTAGAGTCATTATGCATTACAAATTAAGAAACAGAGGAAGAAATACAGCTCAGCATGCTTCTGATAAACATATTTTTCTCATTTGCATAGATCCAAAAAGCAACTTCCTGCAAATGCAACTGTCGACTGGCTGTGCCAGTGTGTGAGCAGCATATTTTTTAGGATCATAGGCATTTTATTCTTTGTGTGTGTGTGTGTGTGTGTGTGTGTGTGCAACATAGTTCTTTTAAAATAAGGAGAAAGGCAACTATTGAAACTTACATGCAAGTGTGATAATTCCAACCTAAATTCAAAAAATAAACAAGGGATAATGGCATAAATTAGGATGATTTTTGCGGATTCAGTTTTTATTTAAATACTATAGCAATCTTTCTGCCTTCCTCCAGCTGGATTGCAGGCCTCATGAGGGCCCATAACAAATTATTTCATGGCTGTCTAAGTTTCTGCTTCATTACCCAACACACAGAGATAATTGTGGGAAGTTGGTAGATTCACTCCCCACCCGAAACCCATTACTAATACTCTATATAGATAGTCCTCTCTCTTGATGATCTTTGTAATGCTTTACTGGCTTATCTTGCACTCCATCTTTATTCAAACTTTCTAATTGCTTTTAATGTTCCAAATCAATTACTAAAATGATTGATGTCACTGGAGGATAAAAATAATAACTCAAGGAGAGCAAGGGGGGACGAGACCCATTAAACACATTTTTCCAGTATCAAAATATAGATGATGGGGAAAAAACACAAACACATTTCTATTGGCACATGCATACTTGATAGATACCCATTGTTGTTGTCTTGAGATGGCAAAAATTACACATCGTTTTCAATCTGAAATGTGTGGGATACATCATTCTATTTCAATTTAAACAAACTTTCTGCTTTGCTCTTCCTAATAGGCAATCTACAGAAAGTGCCCATTCATTTTATTTTTTTCTGAATTATTCCTCCTAACTTATATTCCCCCTTTAAAAACAGTTGTGCAAATTGCTAAACATTGTAGCAGTGGGCAGATGCATGTGCGTTGACCTTTTGAAGGAACCATTTGGCTCCATTTTGCTGCTTTCTCTCAATGCATGAACCCATGTCTAACTTAGAACAGGTAAAAGCCAAGTTGTCTACCTGCAGCCACACACAGAGAGCCAATTCTGCAAGATGCTAGTTGTAGGTGTACCTCCTTCTGAGGTTCTGTGCGGCCATAAATAAATTAGCATTGCAAAAAGTCCAAGGTCATTTCTACACTGACCACATAGAGGCAGATCAGCCCCATGGTGGCCAAACACTGCACAGAGCTGATCTGGGGTAATGCAAGACACCACCTTAACTTGGCCTTCTCCACATTACTCAAAGTCGGGGAAATGAGTCCACATTTATTCCCACTGCCACTGAAATGACAAGCCTTCCTTTAAATATTCCTGGTCTTTTTCAATTTTTGCAAAATTAGTGTAATGATATCAAGGTCATAGTCTCTGGAAAAGTTAGGTTACTAGTGGACTGGCCTCTTTCTCTGTGCCTGGATGTAATCCAGTTCTCCATTCTGGGAGGATGGCAAAGCTTTGATCCTGCAATGAGAAAAAACTCTGGGGGTCAGTATTTGTTTTTAAAACCATTTCTGAATTTCTGTGAATCTGGGGAAACAGTTTTGAGCTTTTCATTTGACAAACAATAGTGTTTGGCAACATGTTTAAACAGTGAAACAATTCTAACAGACAGCAATTTATGAAGGCTAAATGGATTCTAAGCATTTTAAAAGCAAATGTAAAGGAAACTTTTGTTTTAGCAGTGTCTTTGTTAAAAATAAAACAATTATCTTGATTGCAGGTATCTTACAAGCCGAAAAGTTGAAATGAGCAAAGTCTATGAACAAAGTCTATTAACAAATCTCTTTGAGCACTCTCAGTCCCTTTGTTGCGATGGGCCCAAGTCTTTATGTTTCATGCTATAAATGACTGATTGGGTGTGATGGGACCTGGTTTTGAAACATTTATGTGTAAAGGGTCTCTTTATTAAAGCCTTTAGTGAATTGGCATTGACACCTGTTTGATATTTCCCTGACTGTTGTGTCTCAGTGGCATGAAATTAGAAGAATTGTAGTTCTACAACAGTCCTTAACTCACTTTCTCTTTTCCAACTTCTTTATTCTTCTTCTTCAGATTTCCATCTTTTCTTGTCTCTTTTTGTCTAGTCTCCTCTCCTCTAGTCTTGGGCAAAATTCACTAGCCATCTTGTGACATCCTCTTGTCCTCTTCTGTACATCTACATCTATTTCCCTCTTGGCATCCCTTTCCTTTCTCCTTTTTTATTTCATAAAAAAACAATTTCACATGTTTCAGGGCAAGCTTCAAGGTTCAATAGTCCTCTTTAGGGAAACCACTGAATGTTATTAGGTTCCTTCTTGTCTCTGTGTTGTAATCAGTGTCTCCTTTAGAATTGTCTTCATTAACCAGACATTTAATATAATGGCAAGTGTTTTTTAAATACATTACAACCATTCCCTTGGTTTGCTCCTGATATGATAAATTAATAAATTAACCAGAAACCTTATACTCATTGTTTCCATGATGCACAGTGGCTTTTGGTAGGTATTGGGATAGATTTCAGTTTAAACTGACTTAGCCCAGCTATTAGCAAAGTTAGGGCATACTCTTGAGTTTGCAAAAAACTCCAGAGTATCCCAAAACTTCAGAGCAGTTTAGAAGATGGGATCAGCTCTGATTCAGAATGATCAAGACTGGACATCATTGCCATTTCCCTTTCCCTGTGCTCATCAGTATATAGAAGGAGATGGGTCTTGCCCATGTCACTACTGAGTCCCTTCCTTTTTTTCTCCTGGTCATATGGGCACCCTGTTCTGACATCAACAGAGGCACCTCTGACAGCCAGAAGCTTGGACAAAGTTCCATGTCCAGTTAGGTCAGTGTTTCCCAACCTTTTTTGAGCCGCGTCACACTTTTAACATTAAAAAAATCTGGGGGCACACCACCAACCAAAATGACACAAAATGACACTCTAACACAGTAAAGAACGGCTGGGGGTTGATGGCCTGCTGGGAGCAGCTGCTGGGAGTGCTGAAGCCGGGGAGGGGGCAGAGTCAGACTGCACCATGCCCCGCCCCCTACCCCCAGCTTCACCTCTCCCAGCAGCTGCTCCAGCCTTGAGGGGGCAGTGCCAAGCCAGCCGTGCCAGAGCCAGCACAATGCTGGCTTGGCACTGTCCCCTCAAGGCTGGACCAGCTGCTGGGAGTGCCAAAGCCAGGGAGGGGGCAGAGCCAGGCCGTGCCATGCCCCGCCCCCTCCCCCAGCTTCAGCTCTCCTACAGGCCGCGCCATGCCCCGCCCCCTCCTCCCAGCTTCAGCTCTCCTACAGAGGAGGAGCATGAGCGGTGGATGGGCTTCAGTGGGCAGGGCTCCTCCACGCGGCTTCAGTGAGTGAGGGGCGAGAGTCATGGTGGGAGTCATGGCGGATTGGAGGCTGGCTGGGGAAACGGCCAAAGGAGGCAGCGCCCCGGTCCCTTCTTCTTTTTCTCCGCCACTGCCCGGCCCTTCCTCCTCC
Source organism: Anolis apletophallus (assembly GCA_030556195.1). Taxonomy (NCBI): domain Eukaryota; kingdom Metazoa; phylum Chordata; class Lepidosauria; order Squamata; family Anolidae; genus Anolis; species Anolis apletophallus. Next base: position 57,635,932 of record JARBWK010000002.1, read on the forward strand.
CCCAAGCAGCAGGAGTTCGGCAGGAGGGGGGAGGAAGGGGGGCAGAGAGCTTTTCTCACGGCACAGCAGGAGGTCCGTCATGGCACACTAGTGTGCCACGGCACACTGGTTGAGAAAGACTGAGTTAGGTGATGTGGAGGAAGTAATGACACAGTGCAGAGTGCACTCATGGGCTCAGATTTGACACAAATATGCTGAATTTGGACTGCTCTGTGACATATTTACAGGAGGCTAAATTGCCCAATGTCGATGAGTTTTTAGATTGAGAATACCCTAGTCCCTCAAGAGATTCTATGGATCTTATCCACACCCACTTTGTGTTATAGGACTGCCCAACCTGCAAAGCATCTTGGAAGCATTGATATCACTATATGCACAGCAGCAATATGTAGTGAGAGAGCACAATTACCTGTTTCCTTGTTCCCTACCATGCTGCCCCATGACATGATTGTTACAGAATTTTATGCTGCTGCCCAATGGCTCCATTACCACAACTACTGTGATCCAGTCTATCTTCTTCAGAGAGAGATAGCTGTCACACTGTTCTCTGTTCCTTTATGTTATGCATGGTTCTCCTGAAAATTAAAATTGGTAAGGAGGGTGCAAAAACTACAGATGGACCATTCTCGTTAAAATATTCCATTCACAAAACAACAGTAGCAGGGAAAGCATAGGACTGGTTAAGTGCAGGTGTTAAATTTGTCAGGAGATTGAGCAAGACCATAGAAAATGCAATTTCATTTCTGTAGAAGGAACCTGATATTGCAGCTATTTTGATTTCAAGTGGATCCTAATTGGTGTGTGTAAAAGAATAGCCAAGAAATGATCTTCCATAAAACTGAAGGTCAGGACTACACTGCTAAGCAAAGTTGTTAACTTCTGAACCCTGTTTGAAATCCTATTGCTGGAGGTCAGAGATCAGTGGCCAGAGCATTGTGGATGCTCCAAAACTGTGAGACCTCAGCAATGCTGAAGGTCATCTCGAAAAGTTGCTATGGGCAACTGCATCATTATATGGTATAGCATAAATATTAACGAAGTATTTTAACTCTGAGATAAATGCACACAACATTATGTTATGGGGCATGAGTATGTACTGCATTATGCAACCCAGCAAAGTGAACACATACATTTTACAGACAGAAAAGAAAACAGAGTGAATATTGGCATAGGGACTAGAGATGCAGCTTGTGAGCATCAATGCAGTGCAGTTATTTGAGCAAGAATCTTTTTTAGGGAGATAACTAGATTTTAATCTGGGAAGGGATACATTCCAGTGGGGGATCGAACCAGACTACTATTCTGTTTACATCCAAATACAAACAGAATTTGAAAGTTTGCTGGAGGTGCATCTACACTGTAGAATTAATGCAGTTTGACACTGTTTTAACTTTGATTGCTCAATGCTGTGGAATAATGGGAGTTGTAGTTTTACAAGGTCTTTCGCCTTCTCTGCCAAAGATCTTGGATGCTTCATAAAATTACAACTGCCAAGATTTAACAGCATTGGGCGAAGACAATTAAAGTGGTGTCAAACTGCATTAATTTTACAATGTAGATGCATGCATCCAAAGACAAAGTATTGTACAGTTTCTCATACAACTGTAGCCTAATATGTGTACTGAGAAGTAATATTACATTTCTCCTTACATCCTCAAAACATGAACAGTTATTTCACAGTTGCCAAATCCCCTCTTTAGCTCTCCCAGGCAGAAGTACTGTTGCATTATCCGGGAGGAGGCCACAAGGGGGCATCAGAGAGAAAAGGATAGACTATTTTACAAGAGAGGGGTTGAAGGAGGAAAACCATTTCCCCATGTACCATTTCACAGCGACATAAGTGGGAGAAAGAACAGGAAAACAGGGGGAAATGGTTTTCCTCTTTCAACCCCCCTCCATGCCCATAAAATGGACTATCCTTCTCTCTCTAGCACCCCTTGTGGCCTCTGTCTAGATAATATAGTACCCAGGCAGCATTTTCCAATCACTCTTCCACATGTGTACTCAGAGACATAATATTGGCAAAATGCACCCCACCCTTTTGCTTTGGAATAGATAAGACTTCACAAGTGATGGCCAGCCACATCAGAAGAGCAGGAGGGCAACCAGTCTTCTCTACACCTCTTCCAGATTACCAGTGCAAGGAAGGAGCTGGAGCTCTCTGGAATTTGATGAAGGGTTTTTAAAAAATGATCCCAAAGTGACCAAAAGATCACGGACAGAACAAAAGGAAGACAGAATGTACTGTACATACACTCTTTAGATAATCCTGAAAGCAATTGGAAAAAACAGGAATGGGGAGGAGAATAAAAGATAAGAAGGCACAAAACATTACCATTACTAAAATGAGATGTGTTGAAGAAAAAAACAGAACCAACATCTAAACTCCAGAGCACTGCTCGACTTTCCTGAACACAGGTCTAACCTAGGTTAACCTGGTTTATGCTGCAGTACTGACCCAAAGTTTCAGAACGTTATGGGCACAGCCGGGAATGATTGCACAGTGTGTATGAGTTATTAAGCCTATCTAGACAAATATCTGTTATTGCTTGACTGCAATTCCTATAAACCCTGGCCACTAACATTGTTGACTAAGGTTGATTGGAGTTAAAGTTCAACATTTGTTCCCTATTTCCCAATCTGGCCATACAGCCCGAAAAACTCACAGCAACCCAGTAATTCTGGCCATGAAAGCCTTTGACAATACACAGAACCTGTTTTCAAATGCAGATGCTTGATTTGATTCCTAGAGGGTACTTAGTGGAGGTTTATTTTCACCAGCAGCAATATGTCAAAACCAAGTGGGTTGGACAACATTTTGTCTTCTATCTCATTCTACTTCAGCAGAGGATGGTGCTAAAAACAGTGCCTTCTTTCCCTAATGGGGTTACCTACTATTGAACAAGCTTATTCAATATGATATGGGACCTCAGGTCAAGAGATCATGTTCACAAAGGGGAAAAAATGATGTGGTTGCAACCAAACAAAGAAATATATGTTAAAAATCCATAACGTTTCTTACTGTAGCTGTGTTGCATCTTGTGAATTTCATAAACATTTTTGTATTCCACTCTTTTCTCTCTCACACTAACATTTTCCTTCTTCAGACCTTGAGGGGATATTTAGGCTCATCACATTGCCAATTTAAACTACATTCTGGCAAATTGCAGCTTTAACAACAGCATGAGTCGCTATCTTTGTACTTGTAATCCTATTATTAGTAGTATATGTAGAGTGGGCAGAAGTCCTAAGTAATTTCATACCAACATAAGACTCATGGTCCATTTAACCTATGGTCTATGTTACCAGCAATGTCTGGTAACTCAAATAAAATTATAAAGGCAACAATCCATTTAAAATATTTTGTTTAAAAGACTTGTAGATTAATTGGTTGTTATTCCATTTTAAGCAAATGCCATTTACATGAATGCTGTTTACATGAATGCTTAATTTCTCCTTTTCATGCTTGGTCCCATGTCTGTATTTAACAATTAGTTTAATATATTTACAGAAAGTACTCCATTGCCATATACCTCAGTATAAGCAGTTCATTTATCCAGTAAGAGATCCCTCAGAAGTTGCAAGTCTACTTTATTATTCTGAAAAGGCACTAAATGAATGAAAAACTATGTAATTAAATTACTGCAACATGCAGAACTTCAGACTTCACCAGTCATGTATTTCTATAGCCATCTCATACAATGCTCCTTTTTTGCAATTCCATGAGTTTAAATTATGATTTCACGGTTAGGGCTTTTCGTTCTCAAACCATCAACCTTATCGTAAAATCAGCCTGTTCCTATACGGGTTACATAATGGAGAATTCAAACACTATATCCCATTAACACAGCTAGTCTATTGGAAACACTTTCAGGAGTACACTCCCAGAGTACTGATCAGTTGTGTGAATGATTCATAGAGCATTCTCTATTCTCGCCAGAAAACCATAGGTACCCATTCAACTCCCTTATGGTGTGACTGGGCAAAGTTGGATTATAAATTCCATCAGTCTAGGCTCCATAGGCAATGTTGAGGAATGCTAGAAGTTGCAGTCCAAATTTGGTGTAAACATTCTTTGTATTCCAAGTTCTAGAGGGCCACAATTTGTCACTGCAGCCTTCTAGCAAGATACAGTTACTGATAACACAATCTCCATCGTCAATGTATTTTATCTATTGCTTGAATAAAGAAGTCTTAGTTATAGAGATTCAGGGAACATTCACTCGGGGTAGGTTAATCAGGGTCATTTATCCAGCACGTACCTGCTGAATATGTCCAGGCAGTCCAACCCATCTCCTTATGACCCACCCCCTTGTCCTCCTGATGCCACTACTGCTTCTCCCTGGTCAGCAGCTCTGGAAAAGTCTACCCTTCATCTATTGTGTCTGCTGATAACAGAGTGCATGTGATGAAGGAAAGGGGGTAGAGTGGCCCAATTCTTGTTGATCATATGGCTAGATACTCTATTCTGACTTCAGCAGATGCAATTGCAATGGCCAGGCTCTCACAAGGGGCTATAGTGACCCTGCAGTGATAGTGACACAATGACAACCCATTCCCTTTCCTGTGCTGATAAGGGGAAGTGTGATGGCAGCGGTATGCTTGTTGGCAATAAATCAGGCCAAATAGAACCTGATCCAGATGTCCGTAGTCTCCTGGACACTGCTGCATCCTCCAACTTTGTTCGCTGTGCAGCAAAGTCATGCTAAGAGGTAAAAGATCTTGATTCTTGCCATTGTGCATTATAAAAGTTTCCAGTATCAGCTTCGTAGTGAGTATATGAGAGTTTGGTTTTTTTATGTGTGTAGTCTCGCTCTTGATTTTAAGTATTTCTGAAGGTCAGACAGAAAGTATAAACAAACACTTTAAAAAAAAACATACAAAAAGGGAAGAAAGTACATTAATTTTCCTTCAAGAAAACGTACAGCATTGCCACCAGCTTTTTGCACTCAGGCTCCTTCAGTAATTGCTCATTCAGATATAATACAGGATCCATAAATGCAGAGGGAGGAAAAGGACAGGAATAAAACCAGACATGAGTCATCATCCTCATCTGCCAATGTTCAAGTACATGACTGACTGTGAACAGTGGCTGAAATGTAGCCATTAAGCATACTGATGACACTGGCTTACAGGTTGGAGGAGTTAACCCTCAGTTAGTCATCAGACCACCTACTCCCTACACAGCAGGTTCTGTCTGCAGTAATGAGATTCTTCATACTCTAGACAAATTCAGCAGTTGAAGGCCTCCAGCCTGACATAAATTCTGCCTATAACATACCAGTCAGGTTTTAAATACCAACACTGGGAATCCCATTGAGTATAAAAGGTTATTATTATACCTTTGGATTGCTTTTTCCTAGAATTAAGCAGGTATCTGAAGGTTTTAAGCAGAAACTTTAATTTCTGAAATGTTATACTGTTATTTTTTTTTTGTTCAGAGAGAATTTATTCCTTTGGTTTTGAAGGTTGTGACCTGTCTAAGACTTGTGCGGATGGGGGATATTAAAGATCTAAACAACATAAAATTTCATTGGGGACCCTCTAGTACTGTGAAGCAATAAAATGTTGTTTGCTAGTCATTGATCCACAGTTTGTATTTGCATTTATTCCAAATATATCCTTTCCTCCAACCCCAACTATCACAGTCCAAAAAAACCCAAAACGTTCCCATGATTTTTACCATTGCCTTCTATTCATATTCTTGTCATACCCAGATTGCATTGATTCTTAGTTGTTGAGTTCCTGTGATATCTGTTCTGAGACAATATACATAAAGCATTTAGGATATTCTGTAGATTTCTTATGTTGCTTTCAAATATCAAGTTATTTTCAATTTTCTTAACCTTTTATTCACCTCGTGAAATATACTAAGTTTTTCCTAATATCTATTTATTCTCTTCAGAGGAGTTTAAAGACATCTGGCTGACATTTTCTAACAAAGAAACCATAATGATTCCAAATATTTCTTTGAGCAGTGGCACATGATTTGTTTGCCATACCACATATGGGCTATTTCTTCCTAAAATACACATTGATTTTACCTAACACATCACTTTTGTTTATTTTATCAAATAAAATCTGGAAATAAAACCTGTAAAGAAAAGAGGTTATCAAAGAGCTCATTGTTCACACACTAGAAATCACAGGCACTCCCCTCGGGCAGTGCACATCTTACCTCCTCTGCATCCGGCCATTGCTCCTAGCTGACTATGGAGCTCCATGCAAGCTCCTAACCATCACACATGCATCTGCTGAAATCACAACATACAACCAACAACAAGATTCAGCCCTGTTAGTTAAGAAATATTAATTATCTCTAGATTAAATTAAGTCTGCTATAAGCAATATATTCCAGAAAGTTTATACCATGACTGATATGTTTGCCTTCCATCCCAGTTTATGCTCCATTGTTTTTTATAGTTAAAATAAGACAGTAGCCATAATCTTTTCCCATGTAATTGATACGTGCATCCAATCTATACTAGGCTTTCCCCCCTGAATTCTGAAATCCAAAATACAGACAGTCCCCATGTTTCAATCATCTAACTTACAAATTAATTAATAGTTAAGAATGGGGGGGGGGGGTTAGGGTTGAGATAAATGGAAGTGAGATAAATCTACCCCTAGGTAGGGAAATTCACTCCTGAAAGAGTTAACATGGGGAAAAGGTGTCTCCACTGAAGATTTATCACCAATCCTTGTTTCCACAACGAGCCAATTTTTTTTTTTAAAAAAAAAATCCAATTATCACAGAGATAGAAAGTGAGATGGAATCTTCTGAACAGGGGCACAGACAGCAAAACAAACACCACAGGGGTTTATTTTTGGCTCTACTTACACTTTTAAAATATACCTGTTCTGACTTACATACAAATTCAATTTAAGAACAAGCATACAGATTCTATCTTGTTCATAACTTGGGACTCTTGGTATTCTAAAATCCAAACTTGTCCATTTGGTTGGCTGAGATGGTGACACCTTTGGTCTTTGATGGTAGACATATGTGTTTGAAACAAAAGTGATTTAAAACATTGTGTATAAAATTACTTTCAGGCTATGTGTATAAAGTGTATAAGTGTTGGGGCTTAGCTCCAAGATATCTTATTACATATATGCAAATATGGGTTTTCCAAAACCTGAAAAAATCCCATATCCAAAATACTTTTGGACTTAAACATTTCAGATAAGGGATACTCAATCTATACAATATAATATCTCTTAATAGTGGTGTATATGACACACCAATAGTATTTGTTCAGTTTCTTTCTCTTTCTTTTGATGTTCTGCTGAGCTCTTTTGTGATCAGAATTTTTTTGTTATTGTGTCACTGATGTTAGTGATTGTGTGACTGTGACATACACACAGAAATCCCTAGATCTTGTGTCATGTCCTTTTCTTTTATAACTGTTCATCTTGACCTCAGCACATCTCCACTAAAACATTATTTTAAAAATTCATTTTAATGCTTTTTTACAACCCCCTGTTTCTGTAAAAGCCCAGTGTCTGTCCAACTATGATAAAAGCCCACAATCAATAAAGAAAATAAAAGGAAGATATTATAATTAACCACAATATATGTTATCTCCACCAATCACAGCCATTGGGAACTATGCCTGAAATTCCGTCAAGGTACCCATAAAAAGTTCGTATATCTTTTGTTATATATCATCCAACCATGCTAATATCCACATTTTACTACTGATGAACCTAGGTACGTCCATCTTTGAAGCATAATGCATTCAGAATAAGGTCATTATGGTAATAGGAGCCACCCTGAATATCAATAAAGACCCATAGGAATCCAGTTCCTGCAGGTGCAGTATATTAATATTAGTATTTGATATTCCTCTTCTGTCAGGAAAATAAGCAGAATTTGTATCTCAGCATGAGACTGTCCCTCATCCAACTAGTATGCAAGATTAAATTTCAGACTGGATACAGAGACAAATCCTTTTGTTGAACAAAAAGTCACATTGAGATTTAGGGTAGAATGACACCATACACCATATGATTTAGATCCAATCAACAAGAGCAAAAGCTCTGTTTCATATTCATAGAAAGACTTTATTAATATGTGAACCTGATACAGCAAATTCATTCTAACTGGGAATTAAGCTCAAAAGACAGAAAGAAGAGTCTGTTGTTTCAATTGCCCATAGGGCTTATCTGCCGGGAAAGGAACAACCTGAGTAGAACAAATGGCACATAGGCTGCAGGTGGAGCAATTCTGGGCAGGACAAAAAAGACTTGTGGTCCTTCCATTTCTATATGATTTCCCCCCAGTAATATATTGCTGCCTCTTCTGGGTCTTGAAATAAAGTGTGTGTGTGTGACATGTTTATATTAAAATGGCAGCTGTGTTGAGAACAATGTAAAGGTTTGCCCATGCCTGACCCAGAGAGTTCTAAAGAGGTGTTTTCTTGAGAAATCTCTAAGTTCCAAGAGATAACAAGAGACGGTATTTTTTAATATAATTTATAAATAATCAAATCCACAAAAGTCAAAATTGCAAATGTGGAATTAAGATTGTATTTCCTGTATTTTGCTACACCATAATGTCATTTTTAAAGGTTTTTATTGAGTGAAATGGATAGGATACAGAATATTAAAAATAGAAACATCTTGAGATAATCAAATACATCTAATACAAATATGTAATACCCTCAAACAAATACATTGCAATATTATATCCAATCCTTCCCCTCCTAACACCCACCCATGAGCCCACTATCTATGACCTCAGATACTACTCACTGAAAGTATTTACTGGATTCATTGAACTCTTGCTCCTCTCTTCGACTGGGTTGCCCCTCTTCCAGCTCACCGTTAACGATCATTCAACACTTGTTTGACCCGCGTTGGCGGCCACATTGCTATTAGCAACCATCTGACTTTCCATCGATTCTGTTGGTCATCCGCCTTTGTGGTCTGCATCCTCCATTGTCACGCCCCAGCCTGACTCCAAGCAAGACCACAGCCATGTTAAACCTAAGACTAGGGCAGAAAGCAAGCCTCTGCAGAGGCCTCTAGTTCAACCAACGTTCAAGGACAGGCACAGTATAGCTCCATCTCAGGCCGATAAGAAGCGAGGGAAAGGCAGAGTCGAGTTGCCTCCCTTCCACCCAGGTGCAATCACTAATGAGTTGACATACCATCCTGATGCGGGAGGCATGAGAAAGCCCAGCCCGGGAACTGTCCATGAGAACCAGTTACGACGCAGCCTGCGTTGTAAGGATCAAAGCCTTGTGGGGGCTATTTAAGTTGGGATCCAGAGATGTGCGGCATCTCGTGCCAACGTTCAGTTTTTGCCTCGCCACGTTCCACATACTCTAAGTTCCAGCCTGGGCTGGTGGGCCTTCAAGCCTTCATACTCAAGTATTTGCCAAGCCTTTGTTGCCAGAGACTTATCCAGGATTTAGCCCATTGGGGCATCAGGACTATTTCTTAATTCATTTATCCTTTTTACTCTTTGGACTATTGCATTGCAATATTAGATGCCGAGAGCATCTAAGGACTATATTTTTATCTCTTTACTACTTTTCATTTATTCTAAATAAAGCATTTAATCACGGCTGGTCTCAGGTGGTTTACTGAGGGATCCTTCAGGTCTACGGTGCAACATCCATGCACACAGTCTCTACACTTTTCCATTATCTGGCGGCTTTTTATGGCTCTCCAACTCATAGGAGATACTCATCTCTGCATTCCACGTGGACTAGGGACAGCGGACATTTCCTGGTTTCATCTTGTTGGGATGTATAGACTTCTCCCTCCCCGAAACAGAGCCCATCTCCCAGCTTGTTCCGGGACCAGACACTCACACATCGACTCCAAGACGATCGATTCCCCAGGTCCGTGCACTCAGCCTCTACACTTCCACTCTCCACTGGCTGCACTTTATGGCTCTCCAGCTCATAGGAGATACTCCACTCTACATTCTACATGGACGAGGGACTAAGGAGTTTTCCTGACTTCATCTTCAAGGGACTTTTAGATTTCTCCCTCCCCGCTATGGAGCCCATAGTACTTTCATCCTACAGCTCGCTCTGGGGCTAGGCACTTATACATTTACCCATGGATGATCGATTCCCCAGGTCTGTGCATGCTTTGTTTGTCTCCTGCATTTATCCCAGAGCACACCATGGAACGCTGCGACCTCCTTAGGTTATACTCTTTTGCCAGGTGCATTATGTCTTAATGTAGAGCCTATTTTAGTGATTCATATGGGGTACGGATTCTCATAATTTTGTTTTTTTGGGGGGGGATCTATCAGTTGGCTTAACCTTTTTATGTTTTATTCATGTATTTGCCTGGATATATGCATTAATATAGTATAGTTATATTACTATTTTTTATACTGATGCTATAAGGGAACTCAGAGTCCTCCTGAGGTTTACTGTGGATACTACATAAGAACATAAGAACATAAGAAGAGCCATGCTGAATCGGGCCTCAGCCCATCTAGTCCAGCATTCTGTGTCACACAGTGGCCCACTAGTTGTACACAGGGATCTCTAGCAGAAAGGAGGGCAAAGCCCTCACCTGCTCCCGACCCCCCACAACCAGTACCCGGAGAAAATCCTGCCTGCCTCCATCAACACAGGATGGCACTTGGATGTCCATTTCAGTAACTACTGATTCCCTTGGTATCCATGAATCTGTCTAATCCTGCCCTGAAGCTGTCCAGGCTGACAGCTGTCACAACCTCCCCTGGAAGTGATCATCTGCCTTGCTTACTTTGGTGTGGGACTATTCCCACCTCCCTGTGTGTTGTGCTTTGTGTTGTGAGGCTTCCCAACTGTGTTTGTGGCTTCCTGGTCATACAGCAGCATTAATTGTGATAGCAGCATAGCGAGCGCCTGGAGTAAACCGGGCAACTGGAGAGCCTTCCTTTGCAAAGAATTAAAGAAAAAGTTGTGGGGGGAGAGAAAGAGCAAGAGCAGGGATGGGATGCCTGAGGCCAGAGCCACCTGAAGAGAAGGCAGAGCTTAATCAGGGTGAAGAGATGCGAGAGGATGCACTTCTCTTTCTTTTTTCTTGAGAAGTCCGCCTTTTCCAGGGTCTTGATCCCCAAGACGAAGGAATGGACAAATAAACAAAGGGAGGGAGGAAGTAAAGGAAGGAAAGCCTCAAGAGAGAGGGCCGGTGGAAATTTGAACAGGGCCGCATTTGGCCCCTGAGCAGGACTTTGGACATGCCTGGCGTAGGGCTTTAAAGGTCAAAATCAAAAGCTTGTACTTTGCCCAGACACTAATTGGCAGCCAGTGGAGTGACTTTAGGATGGGTGTAATATGTTCACTCCTAGATGTTCCTGTAACCAAATTTGGCTACCATATTTTGAACCAACTAGAGTTTATGAATTTGGTACAATGGTAGCCCAATGTAAAGTGCATTGCAGACACCCACAGTGCTTTCAGCCTCTTAACTTTTGCTATCTTGACCACACTTTGATGTTGCTTGGCCACTTGTATCCATTTTCATCTGTGAGATGCTGGAGGAAATGCAAAGACAATGGAAATTTTATTTCCCTTTTAGACAAAATAGAATAGAATACACTAGCTATAGAATGGGGATGACTAGCTTTGCAATCGTTGATGTGAAAATGCAAGCTGAATTAAATGTATAATGCACATAATGCATCAATGGAAATAAGCCGTGGAAAGTTGGAAGAGAGAGAAGCAGCTCAAAAAGTGGGATGAGAGAGGGTTAATCTGAACAGTCCCTGCCAAATTGGGACAGTTGGAAAGCATGTCTTCATTGAATTTTGTTTCATTAAGAATGGCCCAGTTTTCTCATCTGTCAAAGCTAGTTTGTTTGCCCCATGCCTCCCTCTTCTGAGGTCTCAGACATCTCTCCCAATTTTGTAGTCTGCATGTCATACGAGGATTTCCTTCATCTAAGTTGCTGATTATAATGCAAAAGAGCCACTGGGTCCAAGACAGAATCTGTAGGTAGTCTATTCAAATCTCCCCCACAGTGTGACAAAGAGCAATTAATCAGCACTCTGAGGCTACGATTGTCCAATAAAACTGATAAAACTGCAAGCATTGGGACCACCTAATAGTCCTAAACTGTACTTCATATCCCAAACTTTGCCTATTGATTCTACCCGCCAGACATAACAAAAGGAAGAAAATTCCCAAGCAGAGATATAGCCCATTATTTCTGCATAGATCTTCTTCTTTTCATACCAAATGGGTCACAGCCTTGCTGCCATGATACTTTTATGGCCCGAGTCAAATTAAAAGCAGGAAATCTAATGGATCTTGTTAAAGATTAAACAGACGTGAAGATGCCTGGTTCAAATTAAACTTAACACCTCAGTTTGCTCACGTCAATTTTCTCAAGCACAGGGAAAAGGTAATTGTCAATTAACGAGACGGCTCACGTGTGTGGGAGGGAGAAGGAGCAGAAATCAATAACATGGAACAATATAGAGCTATATAATCTCAATCAGCATTCTATAATGGAAAGCCTTTCCGACAGATATACAGAGTAATTGGCTACTCTCTTGTGGCTCATCCCCAAAGCTATACAATAGTCCAATTAAAATGTAACATTGCAGCACTGCAGTTAACTTGGTTTCTATATGCATCAGTCAATGTTTGTACAATCTAACTTTCTGAACAGTAGCGAAACCTGCTTGGAACAGCAAAAAACATGGACTGATGCAGTGTGATAAATCTGTGGGTGAGGCTGGACAACAAATGCCTTCTATTGAGACATTATACACCAGCAAAAGACAAAAATAAAGTGCCATGGCACCGAAGTGACTGACAATTTATTGCAATATGAGTCTTCATAGGTTCAAATCCACTTTAAGATTAATGGTCAAAGTGGTGTTTATAAAACCTCAAGCCAAAATAAACCTATTAGATTCTACCGGGGAATGGGAATTGCATTCTTTTTCTTTTGGTGTTATAGGAGTGTGTGTGCAGTGTACTAAAATATACTAAGACTCTACTTAGTAAGAAAAAATACAAGTAGAAATAATCAGAGAAATTAAATAGCTACGTCTTATGTCTTCAAGATCCCTGTAAGAAATAAAGATTATTTCTATTAAAAAAATCCCTCGGTGGGAGAAATGAAGAAATTGCAACTAATAATGTTGCCAATACAGCAGATATGTTAAAGAAAAAATAAAAAACTTTATAAGCAACTTCATATTGACTGGAGTCCATAATTTAAGGAAGACAACTCAGAAAATGTAGCTCGTACAAAATGCAGCAGCTGGATTTGCTGACAAAGGGTGCATCTACACTGTAGAAATAATGCAGCTTGACACTACTTTAACTGTCATGGCTCAATGCTATGGAATCATTGGAGTTGTAGCTTGGTGAGACACCAGAACCCTTTGTCAGAGAAACCTAAAGACCTTCTAAAACTATAATTCCTATGATTCCAAAGAACTGAGACATGGCATTTAAAGAAGCATCAAATTGATTTAATTCTACAGTGCAGATGCACTCTAGAACTCTATACAAATACCATATTGCATTGGTTTTACGTGAATTGCATTGATGGCCATACATTTGGTGTGAATTCAAAATTTTGGCAATAACATAAGATTTAAATTTCTTGGGACCACAATACTGAGGGAGTGTCTTTCCCTTTATATAACATCCAAAAAGCCTCAGAAAAGTGATATAGGTACCTTTACTGGACAACCAGAAATTGCATCATGCAAGCTTTTGAAGCTTCACTGCTCCCTTCATTAAGCTAGAAACCTAACACATAAAAGGAAGTGTTATTATTACTTGTCTCATGGTACTTCCAAACTCTTGGCTTACCAGTACTAGCTATGAAACTGATTGGACTGTGAGAATGTGAGAAATGTGTTGCATATCAGCTAACAATTCTACTACTATTTTCTGAGATATTCATTATACTTATAATTGAGTAATGTAAGACACAAATCTCTGTCAAGGAGTAGAAAAAGGGGTGATGAACTATGTCATAAATCTGACCCATGATAGGTTTGCCTTGGGTTGCCATAACTCAAAGATGACTTGAAGGCACACAATAACAAACACACTGTGGCCTTTCTATCTTTCAGGATTAGACAGATTCATGGATACCAAGGGAATCAGTAGTTACTGAAATGGACATCCAAGTGCCACCTCTGTGTTGATGGAGGCAGGCAGGATTTTCCCCGGGTACTGGTTGTGGGGGGTCGGGAGCAGGTGAGGGTTTTGCCCTCCTTTCTGCTAGAGATCCCTGTGTACAACTAGTGGGCCACTGTGTGACACAGAATGCTGGACAAGATGGGCTGAGGCCTGATTCAGCATGGCTCTTCTTATGTTCTTATGTTCTTATGTTCTTATTATGTTCCAAGCTTCTACCTCTTCTAACATTTTAATGCTGGGAAGAACAACAATTCCACAAAGTCTGCCAACTACAGTATTTTGCAACTCTTTCAGTCATCCTAACAAAAGAGTTGTGTTGCTGTTTTGATTTTTCTTTTTTATTCCAACACACTGTCATGGCTGCCAAAATTTTATAGATAAGCAGTACTTGATTTTCCAGGCCCATTTAAATGAAAACCTATGAAAAACTGGAGCACCAATTGGCAACTGTAGCACTGACTGGCACCTTCAGCTTGTTCCTAGATCCTTTTCTTTAATCTTCTTACAATTCTATTTAGAGCCAGTTGTGTGTCATTTCCTTATATTTACTGAAGGGACTATAAATCCTATTGGCAACACTGTCTCGTTTTGTTCATGAGACCAATATATCTGATTATTCTGGTGCTCTGATCCTTTTTATTGCCAAGGAACAAGAAACTCAGGGACTGATAGTTCTGTAGCAATTATGTCCATGAAGAAGCATAAAGCTCCCTGTTTCTCCAGCTACAGTTCTATTTGGACAAATACACATTATCTTATCTGGAGAAAGCTTGAGTTAGATATTCATTCTTTAGACTAAGATTGGACAAAGCATGGCTAATGAGCTATATATAGCTCCTGAGAATTGCTACCAAAATGAGTTATAAAATGCCAGATAACATCCCCAGAAGTCTTTGGCAGTCACAGTTCATCTTCTTAAAATAATCACCACCTCCCCAATATATGGAGAGGCAGAAAAGAACTTTTTTTAAAAAAAAAATCAAAAGTTGTAATGGACTTGGATGCTGAGAATGAGGACAATCCTCAATCTGCAGTATGGCTTGCCTCAGGGCACACCAAGTCAGGACTCATCTGAGATTAATCCACAATCATCACTATTCCTGCCTCACCAAGTAAGTTAAAAACTGATCAGAGTAGTGGTATTTCACCGGTGGCCCGATGGGCAGGCCTCCCACTTATTCTATACCTCTCATGTCTCTTCACAGGGCTAAACTAGAGTCAAGGTCAAAAAAGGTCTTCTTTCCCTGTTGATTCTTCCCTTGGCCATGGTTTTGCTAGATAGTGGTAGGGACAGTGGGAATCTCATTCGTCCATTCATGCGAGTCACTAATTAGATGACGAGACATTTGGCTACCTTAAGAGAATCATAGTTGCTCCTGCCATTTACCCACGCTTCATTGAATTGCTTCACTTTGACATTCAGAGCACTGGGCAGAAATCACATCGCGTCAACACCCACCGTGGGCCTTCGCGATAATCATCACTATCAGATAAGCCAGAACAGTCAAAGGAGGAGTCCCAGCTCCGTCCTGTGGTCCTAGTGAGCAGAAAACATAGCAGAACATATGCATTCACTAAGGTTTCTTGCCAAACAAAGGAAAAGCATTTTTATTAAAGTCAGCTGGTTGCATCCAATTTAAGAAACAGTTCTGACCCATGGGCCTTTCTAGAAACAACCAACTGCTTTCTAGTGTGTCTTCCTGGACTCTGCTTTGGATCCCTGGGTGACTCTTGGAATCTAGGATTGGTTGATGACCCTCTTGGTTGTCAGATGTTTGGAGTGGCTTTGAATGCCATCCTGCATTTTTGCTGCAAACAAATCCTTCCAGACAGGTTGTCTTCTGTACCTCTATCTTTTTGATGACCACTGTCCAGCTTTTACAACTGTCCACAGAAATCTGAAATACCATGACATCTACGAGCCTGACTTTGGTATTTAATTACTTACACTTGAGAATCTTATATAGTTTCTCTAATAGCTGCCTTTCCATTTGTTAGCCTCCTTCGAATATGTTGGTTAATTCTGATTAATGCCAAAGTCAAGGGATTTCTAATTATGATGGTAGTGGTGGTGGTGGAGGAGATTATGATAGGAATAAACAGGAATAAACAGGATGTATTTGTTGTGATGTACCTTCAAGCAGATTCCAAGTTATGGTGACCCTACCATAGTTTTTCTTGGCAAAATATATTTATATCTGATTTGCCCAAAGCTGAGCAGGGATTCAAACTCTGGTCTTTCTAAGTTAAAGTCCAGCACTAACCCTACAACACCTTGCTGGTTCCTAGAACCTAGCATCCTATATAGAATCATAAAATCATACAGTTGGAAGAGACCTCATGGGCCATCCAGTCCAACTCCCTGCCAAGAAGTAGGAAATTTGCATTCAAAGCACCCCTAACAGATAGCCATCCAGCCTCTGTTTAAAAGAAGGAGCCTCCACCACACTCCGGGGCAGAGAGCTCCACTGCTGAACTGCTCTCACAGTCAGGAAGATCTTCAGATGGAATCTTCTTTCTTTCAGCAAATATTGAAATCGCCTATGACTAATATATCTCTTCTTTGTGCCTGTTTGGTCAACTGTTGGCAGAAGACTTCATCAAGTTCTTCATTCTGGCTTGGAGGTCAATAGTAGACGCCTACAACGAGATCTTTTTGAGTCCCAGTTCCTTTGATTCTTATCTAGATGCTTTCAAGCTGGTTTCCCGGATTGCTGTCTTGCATCTTTTCTGCAGCGTAATGGTTTTTGACATATAAGGCTACTCCACCTCATCTCCCCTTTGTTCGGTTTCTGTGAAAGAGGTTATAACCCTCAATGTCTACATTCCAGCGATAGACATCATCCCACCAGGTTTCAGTGATGCCTATGACATCATATTTGTGGTGTTGTGCTAAATGTTGGAGTTCATCTTGCTTATTTCCCATACTCTGTGCATTAGTGTAAAGACATGTGAGCCCTTGAGATCTTCCCTCAAGCTGTTTATTTGGGATTATTGTTCTTTCGGGACTTGGTCCTCATTGTGTTTGTGCAGCCCTCCGTTTAGCCTTCTGGAGGATCCCTGACATTGTGGGTAAAGTACTGTTCGCAAGGCTTCTATTAGTTTTTAGACAATCTCTAAAAATGAATAGAAGAACATTTAATCACCCAGGATACTTCTTAAACCAAAAATCACTTTAGCATTTTTGAGTCTACTCTTCTAAATTATAAATGAGACAATCGATTCCTCTCCCAGTAAAATAGCACATTAAGCACAAATGGTAATAACAGGTATGAATGGGCACTGTTCTCATGTCATATTAATTTCAGCTCTGCATAGAATCCATTGGTGTTTTGCACATACATGTTCCAAATCTATTTATTGTATTCTACTTTGGCTTCATTGTTTACAATTTATTTTCTCTGTGCTCCTGTACCTCTATATAGATATGATTACAGAGGACAACATTTCATGCATCAAAGTACCCTCTTGTCCATGAAAGCTTATGCCACAATAAATCATTTAGTCCCTAAAGTGCCCAAAGACTCTTTCAGTATATAATTTGAAGATAAGGGCATAGGGTTGTCTAAACCATTTAGAGCAAGACATCATGAAAAAGTAGACACTGGGAGAAAATGATTAACAAGGAATGAAAAAGGGATCAAACTTATTTTTAAAAGAAATAATTTAAGAGCCAGAAATATTATTTCTCAAAGCAACCAGCAGAGTTTATTGGAAAAGAAAACAAAGGCCTCAGTAGATGTCCAAAGAAAAAGACAGCAAGATTTTGAAAGAGTAGGGTATTTATAGAAAACATCATGGGAAAGAAGGAAACTAGAGGCACCCCCATTGTCTGGCAAATATGCACAACTGAAATAGCAAAATAACACTAGATCAGGGGTGCTCATTAGGTAGATTGCGATCGACTGGCCGATCCCAGGACCGAAGGAGGTCGATCCCAGCTGGATGGGGCGCTTCTAAGGGGGGCGGAGCCAGGCCGTGCCAGGTCCTGCCCCCTCCCCCAGGTTCAGCGCTTCCACAGCTTCTGCAGGCTAGAGGAGGGCAATGCCAAGCCAGTAGTGGCTATCTATGCCACCACTGGCTTGGCATTACCCTCCTCTAGCCTGCAGAAGCTGTGGAAGCGCTGAAGCTAGAAGGGGAGGGGGCGGAGCCAGGCTGCACTAAGCCCCACCCCCTCCCAGGCTGCAGCGCTTCCACAGCTTCTGCAGGCTAGAGGAGGGTAATGCCAAGCCAGTAGTGGCTATCTATGCCACCACTGGCTTGGCATTACCCTCTTCTAGCCTGCAGAAGCTGTGGAAGAGCTAAAGCCAGAGGCGGGAGGGGCGGAGCCAGGCCCCACCCCCTTTCCTTTGCTCCGCCCTGCTTCTCCCTCGGTAGATCTTTCTTACTTGGTTTTATTATAAGTAGCAAGCATGATGAAAAGGTGTGGGCACCCCTGCACTAGATGAACTTCCTCTCTAACTGCCACAAAGATCCACAGCTGAACAAAGACTGACATCTTGTGAGTCTACTCAAAATTTGGTCCATCGGGGTTGAAAAAGGCAGCTTTTCCTAGTCCATCACCATCAAACAAAAAGCTATTAACACTGATGTCCCCAGAAGGGAACACAAGCTTACTATTCAATGGGAATTGCTTTAACATCTATAGAGCCAGGTTTTGCAAATGGCTGAAACAAAAAACTTCTTAAGGAATGAAAGGTTTTGTCAATACCGTAGTACATACTCGACTGCGATGTTATGCCATTTTTCTTTTAATAAAGGAAGCTAAGAATATAAGAACATAAGAACATAAGAAGAGCCATGCTGAATCGGACCTCAGCCCATCTAGTCCAGCATTCTGTATCACACAGTGGCCCCCAGTTGTACACGGGGATCTCAAGCAGAAGGGAGGGCAAAACCCTAACCTGCTCCCCCGATCCCCCACAACCAGTACCCAGGGAAATCCTGCCTACCTCAAACAACTCCGAGGTGGCACTTGAATGTCCTTTTCAGTAACTACCGATACACTTGGTATCCATGAATCTGTCTAATCCTGCCTTGAAGTTGTTCAGGCTGACAGCTGTCACAACCTCTTCTGAAAGTAAATTCCATAACCCAATGACCCTCTGGGTGAAGAAATATTTCCCTTTATTAGTCCTAATTTTCCTACCTTGGAGCTTCAGGGAGTGCCCTCTGGTCCTAGTGTTTTGTGACAAAGAAAATAATTTTTCTTTATTCACCTTTTCTATCCCATGCATGATTTTATACACTTCAATCAAGTCACCTCTTAGACGCCGTCTTTCAAGGCTGAAAAGACCAAGGCATTGCAACCTGATTTCATAAGGGAGCCGCTCCATCCCTTGGATCATTCTTGTTGCCCTTTTCTGTACCTTTTCCAGTTCCGTTATATCCTTCTTAAGGTGCGGAGACCAGAATTGTACACAGTACTCCAAATGTGGCCTTACCAAAGATTTGTAGAGAGGTAATACAACATTTGCTGACCTATTTTCGATTCCCTTTCTGATCATGCCTAACATAGAATTTGCTTTTTTCACTGCTGCAGCGCACTGGGTTGACATCTTCATTGAGCTGTCCACCAAGACCCCAAGATCCCTTTCCTGGTTTGTCTCGGAAAGCTTTGACCCCATCAATTGGTAGTTGTAGTTGGGGTTCTTTGCCCCGATGTGCATGACTTTACACTTGTTTAGGTTAAAATGCATTTGCCACTTTGTTGCCCATTCACTCAATTTTGAGAGATCTTTCTGGAGCTCTTTACAATCAGTTTCATTTTTAACTACCCTGAACAATTTAGTGTCGTCTGCAAACTTTGCTACCTCAGAATTCACTCCTACATCCAGATCATTAACGAATAAATTAAAAAGTAACGAACCCAAAACTGAACCTTGGGGTACGCCACTTCTCACCTCTTTCCACCCAAAGAAATGTCCGTTTATTACCACCCTTTGTTTCCTACAGTTTAGCCAGTTTCCAATCCAGGACAAGACCTGTCCTCTGATTCCATGGCTGAAGAGCTTATTTAGGAGCCTTTGGTGGGGGACTTTGTCAAAAGCCTTTTGAAAGTCAAGGTAAACAATATCAATTGGGTCCCCTTTATCTATGTGTTTATTTACACCCTCAAAGAATTCTATCAAGTTAGTAAGACATGATTTGCCTTTGCAGAAACCATGTTGATTTTCCTTCAGCAATGCCTGTTCTTCTATGTGCCTAGTATTTTTTTCTTTAATAATGGTTTCCATCACTTTGCCTGGAACTGAGGTTAAACTGACTGGTCTATAATTTCCTGGATCACCTCTGGATCCTTTCTTGAAGATCGGTGTTACATTTGCCTCCCTCCAGTCCTCGGGTACAGTGCCTGATCTTAGAGAAAGGTTATATATCTTAGCTAGAAGTTCAGCAATTTCACACTTGAGTTCCTTAAGAACTCTGGGGTGAATGCCGTCTGGACCTGGTGATTTGTTGACATTTAGTTTAGTAAGGCATGTGAGAACATCCTCCTTGTTTATCTCTATCTGTTTTAATTCTTTTAATTCCTCCCTGAAAAAACTGGCTCAGCTGCAGGCATATGTTGTCTGTCCTCCAGTGTGAAAACGGAGGCAAAGAAGTCATTTAGCCGCTCAGCAATCTCCTTGTCTTCCCTGATTTTCCCTTTCTGACCATTGTCGTCGAGTGGCCCAACTGCTTTTCTAGTTGGGTTCCTGCTTCTGATGTACTTAAAGAAGTTTTTGTTATTTTTAAAAATATTCTTTGCTATATGTGCCTCAAAATCTCTCTTGGCTTTCCTGACTGTTGCTTTGCATTTAGTTTGCCAGAGCTTGTGTTCCTTTCTGTTCTCCTCGGTAGGAAGAGCCTTCCATTTCTTAAATGAGTTTTTCTTCTTTCCAATCACATCTTTTACTTCATTTGTAAGCCATACTGGTGTCCTTTTGGACTTTCCATGCCTCTTTCTTTTTATTGAATCCATGTTAGTTCGGCCTGTTTTAAGGTATTTTTAAACAGTTTCCAGGCATTTTGGAGGGATTTGATTTTTTTTACTGCTCCTTTTAGTTTGTTCTTTACAATTTTTGTCATTTTGGTGAAATTCCCTTTGTGAAAGTTTAATGTCTCCGTGTTAGTTTTCACTGACAGTTTGCTATCCAAACTTAAGTTGAAGGTTATTGTGTTATGGTCACTGGTACCTATGGGCTCATTTACAAGGACATCTTGAACGAGATCTTGTTCATTAGTTAGCACCAAGTCCAGGATCCCCTTTCCCCTGGTTGGTTCCATGACCATCTGCTCAAGGGAATAATCAGCTAGCATGTCGAGGAACCTTGTCTCTCTTTCATGCGTAGAACAAGAATTTGGCCAATCTATTTGGGGATAGTTGAAGTCCCCCACTATGACTAATGTATTTCTTTTTGAGGCCTGTTTAACTTCATTTTCCAGATAGCAGTCTGCCTCTGGAGTTTGGTTGGGAGGGCGATAGCAGATCCCTAGTGCTAGATTAGTTTTTTGTCCTGGAACTTTTATCCACAATGTTTCTGTAGGTGAGTTTGAAATTTCTTGAAGTTCTAATTCATGAGATTCTAGCTTTTCATTTATGTACAAGGCCACACCGCCACCATTTTTCCCTCTCCTGTCTTTCCTGTACAGTTTATAACCTGGAATCTTTGTGTCCCATTTGTTTTCCTCCATCCACCAGGTTTCTGTTATGCCAATAATATCAATATTTTTTTCTTTTGCCAAATATTCCAACTCCCCTATTTTTGTTTGAAGGCTTCTAGCGTTTGCGTACAGACATTTATATTTATTTCTCTGGTGCACTTTCAACTTTGGCTGTTTGTGAGAATTTGTAGAAGGCCAACCATGTCCTACCTCTCGACTACTACTATCTATCTTTTCTGTTGACTCAGCCATTTGTGTGTAGATTTCGTCCTCCATACTTGGCATTTCACCCTCTCGAACCGGAAGCTGCCCAGCTCCTGTCGACTTTCCCCTAGGAATCAGTTTAAAAGCTGCTCTGAAGCCTTTTTAATATTAATTGCCAGCAGTCTGGTTCCATTTTCGTTCAGGTGTAACCCGTCCCTTTTGTAAAGGTTTGGCTTTCCCGAAAATGTCCCCAGTTCCTAACAAATCTAAACCCTTCCTCTCGACACCACTGCCTCATCCACGCATTGAAGCTCCTGAGCTCTGCTTGTCTGGCTGTCCCTGCGCGTGGAACCGGTAGAATTTCCGAGAATGCTACCTTTGAGGTCCTGGACCTTAATCTTGTACCTAGCAACCTAAATTTGGCTTCCAGGACCATCCGCTTAGCCTTCCCAATGTCATTGGTACTGTCACAATGCACGGACTTGACCGGCCCCTTAATCACACACACAGAGACGGACTGAAGGCTAACTACTTTATTGAATATAGAGAAACAGTTCAAAAGGAATATTGTCCATAAAAATAGCAAAAGCAATCCAAAGGCTGTAAGCAATCAATTGTCCAAAAACAGCTTGGTGAATAATCCAAAAAGGCTTGACAAAGCTCCGCACAGCAATGCGGATTCAGAAACAAAGCAAGGTACAAAATGCAAGGCAAGACTTGGTGGCCACTAGCCAACTTAGCTCCGTGGACCAACTTCGCTACACGTCTACTCAGAAGAGACGTGGCCGAAGCACTGGGGATTCGTTCCCACGGATCCTATACTTAATCTTTCGGCCGAGGTCCCCGACGCTCTAGGCTTCGTCGTCTCCAATCTCTGCTGACGGACCTCGGCCTGTCTAGGCTGTGGTACCATCCCCTTCTACTGGACTCGATGCTTCGGCCTTGTCTCCCAGCACCTGGGTCTCTATCTCCATGAGAGCTCTCCTCCCTAGTATCTTCCCAGCCGCTCTCTTCCATGTTTTCACTCACAGGATCCTGTGAGCCTCTCCCACCCAGCCGTTCATAAGTTTCGCTATCACTGCTTTCCATTTGCACCTGGCTATCTATGTCTTCGTAGGGGTCAGGCCAACCTTCATCCCAAGCCAAGCTTTCAGTGGGAGAAAGAGGCCCAGTGATGGGAAACTCTCCTTCAGGTAACCCTTCCAAATCCTCTTCAGAATCTATCTCTGCTGGTGCAGGCCCTAATGCTAATGGAACCCCTGGTCCTGTTCCCTGGCCCCCAGGCACAAACGAGAACTGCTGTGCTACAGGTACCAATGTGTACCACGACCACTGGCTCCACCCCAGCACTATCTACCAGCCTATCTAGATGCCTCGTGATGTCCGCGACCTTTGCACCCGGCAGGCAATTTACCATGCGGTCATCACGTCCATCACAAACCCAGCTTTCTATGTTCCGGACAATCGAATCACCCACTACAAGAAGCCCACCTCCTACCACCCGTCGAGAAGTATCTTCGGTGCACGAAGATATGGGCACAGTCTCTGAGGAAGGGGTCCCAACTAAGGGAGCCAGTCCCTCTTCCTCAGACTGATGTTCTCCCTGCCCAAGACCCCCATTTTCCAAGGCAGCTGGAGGGCTGCTCGGCATGGATTGGGATGCTCCTATTGCATCTCTGGAGATCTTATCCTCCAGCCTCACTTCCTCTCTGTGCTTCTCCAGGTCTGCTACCTTGGCTTCAAGGGAAGAAACACGTTCCTTCAAAGCCAGGAGCTCACTGCAGCGAACGCAACCCCAAGACTTCTGCCCAGCAGGCAGACAGTCATACATGTGACACTCGATGCACTACTCTGGGAAACCCCTCCCACTGCTGGCTGACCACCTCCATTTCTTATTAATATGTTTTTTGTAGATTAACTGTTTGTTGTGGTCTTAATTTACTTAATTTAATTTTTTTACAAGTCTTTGGATATTTCTATTCCGACTTGTTACAAGTTTATGCTATATCGCGCGCCGATAGGCGCGCTGGCTGCTAACAAAGACCTACTAGCAGCTAAAACAATACTAGAATCTAAACACCAAATTTACCCCAGGAACTTACCAGTGCTCCTTTCTTTCTCCTTTATTTATTTTCTGTTTTATTCCTTATTTGAAAGTAGTCTGCTTAATCTGCTTCTCACAAGGACAGTTTGCTGACTGATTTAAAAAACACAAACTAGGCTAACTCTTCCCACCTGGCAAGATGTGAGTCAGCTGGGAGCTGCTGTAGCAAGCCCCACCCCTTCAAGGAATGTGCTTAAGGCAACTTGGAAGGGAAAAACAACCGCTTTTTGCAGCTGCTAACAAAGACCTACTAGCAGCTAAAACAATACTAGAATCTAAACAACAAATTTACCCCAGGAACTTACCAGTGCTCCTTTCTTTCTCCTTTATTTATTTTCTGTTTTATTCCTTATTTGAAAGTAGTCTGCTTAATCTGCTTCTCACAAGGACAGTTTGCTGACTGATTTAAAAAACAGAAACTAGGGAAGGAGCATTTAAACGAGGAAAACATAAAGCAGCCTGAGATCATTTAACCCATAAATGATTGTCATGTGTTTTTCTTTAGCCCTTCAAATAAGTTATTCCTGTTTACCTTGACTTTCAAAAGGCTTTTGACAAAGTCCCTCACCAAAGGCTCCTAAATAAGCTCTTCAGCCATGGAATCAGGGGACAGGTCTTGTCCTGGATTGGAACCTGGCTAAACTGTAGGAAACAAAGGGTGGTAATAAATGGACACTTCTCTGGGTGGAAAGAGGTGGGAAGTGGCGTACCCCAAGGTTCAGTTTTGGGTCCGTTACTTTTAATTTATTCATTAATGATCTGGATGTAGGAGTGAATTCTGAGGTAGCAAAGTTTGCAGACGACACTAAATTGTTCAGGGTAGTTAAAAATGAAACTGATTGTAAAGAGCTCCAGAAAGATCTCTCGAAATTGAGTGAATGGGCAACAAAGTGGCAAATGCATTTTAACCTAAACAAGTGTAAAGTCATGCACATCGGGGCAAAGAACCCCAACTACACTTATCAACTGATGGGGTCAAAGCTTTCCGAGACAAACCAGGAAAGGGATCTTGGGGTCTTGGTGGACAGCTCAATGAAGATGTCAACCCAGTGCGCTGCAGCAGTGAAAAAGCAAATTCTATGCTAGGCATGATCAGAAAGGGAATCGAAAATAGGTCAGCAAATGTTGTATTACCTCTCTACAAATCGATGGTAAGGCCACATTTGGAGTACTGTGTACAATTCTGGTCTCCGCACCTTAAGAAGGATATAACGGAACTGGAAAAGATACAGAAAAGGGCAACAAGAATGATCCAAGGGATGGAGCGGCTCCCTTATGAAACCAGGTTGCAACGCCTTGGTCTTTTCAGCCTTGAAAGACGGCGTTTAAGAGGTGACTTGATCGAAGTGTATAAAATCATGCATGGGATAGAAAAGGTGAATAAAGAAAAATTATTTTCTTTGTCACAAAACACTAGGACTAGAGGGCACTCCCTGAAGCTCCAAGGTAGGAAAATTAGGACTAATAAAGGAAATATTTCTTCACCCAGAGGGTCATTGGGTTATGGAACTCACTTCCAGAAGAGGTTGTGACAGCTGTCAGCCTGAACAACTTCAAGGCAGGATTAGACAGATTCATGGATACCAAGTGTATTGGTAGTTACTGAAAAGGACATTCAAGTGCCACCTCGGAGTTGTTTGAGGTAGGCAGGATGTCCCTGGGTACTGGTTGTGGGGGGTCGGGAGCAGGTCAGGGTTTTGCCCTCCCTTCTGCTCGAGATCCCCGTGTACAACTGGTGGGCCACTGTGTGATACAGAATGCTGGACTAGATGGGCTGAGGTCCGATTCAGCATGGCTCTTCTTATGTTCTTATGTTCTTATGTTCTTCTCAACATCTTTAAAGCACAATCAAAATGACTTCACCACGTAAAATAAAATACAATTTCTTTCTTTTCTCCCCCTTCCTTTTCTCCATCCAATGCTCCTATTAGTATATCTAATCTGGGTACAAACTAATTTTATAGGAAAGAGAAGATAAAGGATATGGAGGGAGGGGATTGAGAAGAAATTTGCTTGCACATACCAGCTTTATAATGGTGCTGAGGATGAAAAAAGAATATCCACATTCTCAGCATCGCATAGGTTAATGGAAAGACTGGGATTTGGGCTGACAGCTGACAGTTCAGTGACACATATAGATTCATTTCTGACCGGGTCCATCACCCCTGATTGCAATTTCTGACTGCAGAATTGTGGTTAGGAAAGCCTCACTTCACTGACTCCGCTGTCAGTTCCAAGCATATTCAAATAATCATATTCAGTGGCAAAAGAAACCCGTTAAGTTGTGGCAGTACAAGCAATTTAAATTTCCCAAAGCAGGGAATCCAAAAATTGAGAAATCCCTACATACAGTGTCTACCATGATAGTCACATTACTTCTGAAATAGAAATTCACAAAAGGGTCACAACCTATATACTTAGTCAAATCAGAACTGAATTGCCATTTGGATTTTATATTTCAGAACCTTGGGCCCCATCTACACTGCTATATAATGAGGTGTGAAATTGTGTTATCTGGTCAGTGTAGAGCCATATAATGCTGTTTAACTGCATTGAACTGTGTTATATGAGTCTATTCTGACTATATAATGCAGATCTCATAGGTGTTTTCTTTCCCCACTCCCCAAAGTGTTCCTTCTGGGACAAGGAGGGCAAGGGAAAATATCAAAATAGTGCTTGATGACTTTTCATTATGGTGCTTTCTGCATTTTTAGTTCCCTTTAATCTCACTGAATGCAATCTTTCAATCACAGCACACCCAAATATGTATAATAATCTGAGGTTTTGGGTGATGCATCAGATGAAGTGGGTTACTTTTCATGAAAGTTGTATGCCACAACACAATTTATTCACTTTTAAGTCTCCACAATACTCTTTGTTGTTCTTATAGTAATAGGCTAAGACAGCAAAGACCCCTGCAGTATTTTTCAGAACCGGAATATTTCTCTTGCTTTTAGAGAGAAGTTACCTTTGAAAAATCAGCAACTTTTCACACATGCTATGTTTTAAATGGGCTCCCTTCTTTCTTTAATGGCCCTTTTAATGGCCCTTTGCAAGCACACACATATATGCATTTCTCTTTATGAACCACTGTGAAGACTAATATCTTCTGGTGAGGCCCTGCTCTCAGTCCCACCACTGTCACAGGCACGTTTGGCGGGGATGAGAGACAGGGCCTTCTCAGTGATTGCCCCCTGGCTATAGAACTCCCTATAGAACTTCCTAGCAATATTAGATCAGCCCCCTCCCTCCTTGCTTCAGATGGATGGTGGGACCAAGCCTTTTGGGGCAGTGCAATGAGGCAATAATAGAATGGTGTCCTGAGATGGTTTTTAAGCAACTGATTTCAAAGTGGCTATAAGTGATTTTAAGGTTTGTGTATATTTATGGTTTTATGATCCAGCATTGAAAGTTTGTATATATGTTGTGCTCTACCCTGAATCCCCTGTGGAATAAGAAGGGCGGAATATAAATGTTTAATCATCATCATCATCATCATACACATATTTCTTTATTATAATGTTTCCATCAGTGCTGCCCACAACCCATTTAGACAAACCAAGCTTGAAGAGAGAATAAGAAACGTATCTCCCTCCCCCCTCCCCCCTTTATGATAGATACCCTCCAACATTTACAAATAAAAATTGAGATACATGTGGCCATGCAACATCAGTGTTTGGTCAAGATGGAATGGCAACAGTTATAAACGAGGAAGAATGTAAAAACTAGAAGAAGCTGAAGCAATTTGCTTTTGTTTGAGCCTACAGGTAAGTTTCTTACCCAATCTATCCTTTCCCTGCTGCTAAGCATACTCTGCAAACTACAGTTATTTTGCATTTTGAACTCTGTTTGCAGCAACTGAATTAAGATGCGGACAAAGTAAAGGGAGAGGTGAGAGGGGAAAACTAAAACATTTTAAAAGCAGCTGAACAAGTGGGATGAGAGGACTGGCCAATACTATCACTGCAAAATCAGGATAGTTGGAGGGTATACTGTTAAAATGTTTTATGGGATGGGGTGAATGAGAAATGAGAGGGCACACACCCGAAACTGGGGCAACAGTGCCTATAAAGCAGAAAAATACCAGCCTCCAGCCCATTCTCATTATGCTCTGAAAATTAATGACCAGACTCCGTTCTTATGCTCCTTAAATTAGATTTGTAATAACCAATGCTGGATTCCCATCTCTCCTCCTTAAGAACAATGTCATCCTTAAGAAATACTCTTCCCTCAGGAACTACTCTGCCTGACTGCAAATCAGGGTAGGGGTGGGCTACAAAGTAAAATTTGAAAAGGGCACTTACCATGTACTTGCAGAAGCCAAAGGCAGGATGAAACAGTCAGTCTAATGTAGTATTCAATGAGACAGGAGGCTGCTTTTCAATGTTCAAATAGCAGAAGTAGCCCAATATCCTTTCCAGCAGGTTCATCTGGAGAAGGCTTTAGCTATTGTGCCTTTGGTCTTACTGTTGTAAAACACTCAATGTTAAGCGCCCTTCAAAAAGTGTCAAAAAGTGAATGTAATTCTGGTGTTGGTTAATTTCCACTGGCCTCATTTCTGGAGAAAAATGTTTAATACCGTTCCAACCTCTACAGTCCAGGAGCACCTTAAGAACTGGCCTTATTGATGCAAATATATCTAGACATTCAGGCCAAGAATTTGGGGTCTTCTCATGTATTCTCTGCCACTTGAGAAATGTTACAAGACAGGACATCTAGACTGGGGAATGCTCAGCTCAAAAAGGTCTTCTCATCTCAAGTGTATTATTTTTAATTATTTCATGACTGATTTCAATGCTACATTGGTAGCTGTCTTTGGGGTCAAGGTTAGGACAGAAGTATTCCAATAAACTTAAAATAAAGCTAGTAGTTCACCAGTCTCCATTCTTGTAGACATAGGTTGTATTTCCAGGAATGCTCAGGTTAAGTACTTTGGATAAGTTCACTCATATCTTGTGGTCAGAACTTCATGAGCTGTCTATAGCTTTAAAGCTTGCTCTGCACTTAAAATTAGCCAAATATACCAAAACACTATTTTAATGGAGGAAAGCCGCATGATTCATGCATGCACCATGCTTCCCCCATGGGATTAGCTGTCAAAGGAACCCAGTGATGCGTGGCATGGGGCGGCACCTTCCCCACACCCTGTGGCAAAGCAGAGGAGCAACATGGGACACTTTCAGTGACCATGTGACAAAGTACTAAGGGACTGTTGCGTGGTGCTAGTGAAAACTTCATGGACACAAAATGTGGGAGTAAATGGTAAGCATGCAGCACTCCAAATTGTATAAATCGCTGAAGTAGGACCAACCCACAAATACTTAGACTCAGAGCGGATAGGTCAGCTATCCTTATGTATGAGACTTTCTACCCCTAGTGAATGCTTGGGGGGGGGGAGCAATTCCCCCCCCCCCCCAAGCAGCCTCCTTGTTCTCATCCAAGACCTTAACACCAAGGGAAACAGATGTAACTCCAGGATGTCCAGGTTGGTATCAGGGCCCTGAGGAGGGGGTTTTGCCCACTCCCCCACTCCGTGTTTGGTCAGAAGGGGTGCGGTTCCATTGCCACCTGCCTTTTCTTCTCTTTTCTCCATATATATATATATATATATATATATATATATATATATATATACACACACACACACACACACACACACACTGGGTGGGATGCCTAGCCCGGAGGACTTCCTATGGCCAGCATCTAGGCCTTGCCTCGATTGCCACAGTTGAATGGAGAGGAAGGAGAGGCCTTCGTTGGGACAGTTTGATCCCGATGTTGTTTGAATGCAGAAGTGGGCCCCCTCCTGATGTGTTGGTCACACACCTTTGTGGAAATGACATGGGTCTTCTCAAAGGTAGGGCGCTTTACCTACAAGCACAAGAAGACATCCTTAAGATTTGGCATAACTGGCCACATATACATATTGTTTGGTCGGCGATCATACCACGTCTGATATGGGTTGGTGGTGGTGATGTGCGAAAGCTCGAGAGAGAGAGAGAGAGAGAGAGAGAGAGAGAGAGAGAGAGAGCTAGAAAACAGGTAAACCGGGCCATGCACTCTGCATTGACCCATGGTAAGGGGTCTTATTTATTTATTTATTTATTTACTGTATTTGTATACCGCCTTTCTCAGCCTTTTGGCGACTCAAGACGGTTTACATGCAGCAAGTAATACACATAAAAACATTAAATACAATATAAAATCACAACAGAAACAATAAGCAACAACCAAGAGACATGTATTAATAAAGTCTCTTCCTCACTCCCCCTTTCTCCTCTCAGCTGGCTTGGGGCTTATTATTATTTACCTCACAATGACATTACACACGACAAACCTCAACTTTATCAGGCAGATGGTATCCATCTCTCCAATCTGGGTAACACTCTATTTCTATCAGACCTACAAAAGGAGATTAGGTTAATGTTAGGGGACTTGGTGGGGAATGGAGGCAAAATAGACATTTGCCCCCAATCAGTGGCGAAAAATAGCTAGGAAAATACAAATTTTTGTGTTAACCCAAGGCACCCACCTTTTAGGTATGTGGGCCATTTGCTAAAACACTCACTGGAAAGTTAAGTTATTTGGTGAGGGGAAATCGGATAGCCCAGAAATGAGAAAGTCTGGTCTCAGCAAGTTTGAAAAAGACTTCTCTCAAGTTTCTCTTAACGGTTGCCTGGGTTAGGTTACCAGGGGACCTAGGTCTTTTGCCCCAGTTAGGGACAAAAGACCTCGGTTGGGACACTTCCTCGGCTTTGATGCACCAAGTTTATGACACTTGTTAGTTTAGTTTAAGGTATTAAATTAAATAGGTAACGATAAATAAAAGTTGCCCACAATTTAACCCAAACATTGTTGTATGGTCTTGTTATTTTGGGGATGGGCAGGCAAAAAGAAAGGGAGGGTATTATCCTCACAACTTGCATTCCTTCATATAACATTTGGGCTTTACTGCTGTGCTTAGTTTTTGAAAGCCAAATAGATTGTTCTTTCCCTTTAATGAAAAACAGCTTGAGGATATGACTTGCAAGATCAAAAGAACCAGCACATACACCAGATGCCTGGGCCTGATCTTCGATGCAATAATATTGAAGAATTGTATACAAACCAGCAATCCAAGGAATAAGTGTTGTATTTATTGAAGACTTAGAAATTCCTGGGGTAGTTTTGAAAGATCATTTCAGGCTTCGGAGAAGCTAAAGGGGCCGGGGGGGGGGGAGGGGGGAGGAGACTGTGCATCCCATTAACAATACATTCACTACCCTTGTCAGATGGAAAAGCTCTCCTGAGTTCAGCACTTCTCATTAATATACAAGTCATTCATTTGTTTACAAATCAAATTCTCCCTCCCACCCCTCCCAAAAAGGAAAGAAAGATTTGTGAATATTAAGCACTGGGAATGTCACAGTGTGTTGGCTACTGTCTCACAGGCCATTACAGCTTTAATGCTCAAGCTAAACGGAGACATAACAACATTTCAAAAAGAGACTGGAAAGCTGTTTGAATAGCGACGTAAAGCCTTTTTATCAGGAACATTTTCTAAAAGAATTATTGAACTTATTAAATTTAACATCAAGCTTGAAATTAAATACCCAAATGTATTAAGTGCATTAGAGAGAGAAAGAATGCCTTTAATGTCTAGCAATGCATTACACAGCTATATATTGCACTTCTTGTTGATGAATTGGGAGATGGGGAAAGCAAAGCAAGCTGGTCCAGTAAAAAAAAGAGCAATGGGTTGTGAGAAGAATAGAGATGTCAGACAGTTGTCTTAATGGAAACAAGATAAGATTTGGAAAAGATATTCCATCACTGACCTTAAAAGGGCTTTTCTTGAATAAAGGAATTTCAAAGGGAAACTTCAGAGTGAAAATACTTAATTACAATTCATAAGGAAGTTTAGTTTTGTCCTGTCACATATGTTAATTAGCCTGTCAATGTCAGGATGTTTTCACCAACTCTGCTTTATCAATGGTGACTTAAGCTTTAATGCTATGTCATTTACATGGATCAAAAAACCTGTACTCATCATGAATGCACTGCTAGCAGTCTTCCCGACCCACAGTTGCTTCTGGTGAGTATATAATCCATTCCAGATATACTCTGACTTTGTGCTGTAGACATGTTGCTGAAACCTGATGCAGAATTACGTGTTTCTGTGGCCCTATTTCACCACCCTCTCCAATGCTAATGCTTCTAAAAATTCCAACTAGATGAAGAATGAGGAGAGTGGGGAGGGGCCTTTTCGTGTATAAGAAAACAATGTAAAAAGATTATTTATTAGAGTCAACGTAAGTCAAAAGGATTAACAAAGAGAAATTAATGTCGCCAAAATACAAACTTCTTCCCCCTACCCTCTTCTCTCTGTGTGTACATGAAGAGAAAAAGTGATAGTTTTCTCCTTTTTTTCTTATTAGCAGCAAATCTGTCTTCTCTCCTCAACAAATATAGTAATAAAAATATTTTAAAAATGAGCAAAAGTAAAGGAGGATTAGGATTGGGACTGTGATCCTTGCCCCTCCTGGCTGGTGAAGCTGGCTAGAGAGGGGTTGTTGGAGTGGTTTGTTGTGATAATAAATGCCTCACTGAGCCAGGGGATCTTCCCCTCCTGAACTTTTGTGGCGTTACTCATAGGAGTCACTTGTGTTTTCTGATCTTCCCCTCCTGCCTTAAGCAGGCAGTGGTGAGGCCTTTGTTAAAGAAGACCTCTCTTGATCCAACAAACTGTAACAACTATAGACCTATCTCCAGCCTCCTCTTTCTGGGCAAGGTTCTGGAGTGGGTGGTTGCCTTGCAGCTCCAGGGTTTTCTCGATGACACCGATTATCTGGACCGTTCACAGTCTGGTTTCAGGCCTGGGCACAGTACCGAGACGGCTTTGGTCACCTTGGTGGATGACCTCCGCAGAGAGCTGGACAGGGGGAGTGTGACTGCTCGTTCTCTTGGACATCTCAGCGGCTTTCGATACCGTCAACCACGGTATCCTTCTGGGGAGACTCGCCGGGATGGGACTTGGGGGCAAGGTTCTTCTGTGGCTCCGTTCCTTCCTGGAGGGTCATTCCCAGTTGGTGAAGCTGGAGGATTCCTGCTCGGACCCCTGGCCTTTGACCTGTGGGGTCCCGCAAGGTTCTATTTTATCCCCCATGCTATTCAACATCTACATGAAACTGCTGGGCGAGGTCATCCGGAGTTTTGGAGTACGGTGCCATCTCTACGCAGATGACACCCAACTCCACTACTCTTTTCCACCAGATTCCAAGGAAGCCCCTCGGATACTGGACCAGTGCCTGGCTGCTGTGACGGTTTGGATGAGGAGGAACAAGCTGAGGATCAATCCCGATAAGACAGAGGTCCTCCAGGTCAGTCGCTCGTCTGATCGGGGTTTTGGGTGGCAACCTGTGCTGTACAGGGTTACACTCCCCCTGAAGCCACAGGTCCGCAGTTTGGGGGTTCTCTTGGACTCAGTGCTAACACTTGATGCTCAGGTGTCGGCAGTGGCTGGGAGAGCCTTCGCAGAGTTAAAACTCGTGCACCAACTGCAACCATACCTCGTGAAGTCTGACTTGACTATGGTGGTCCACGCCTTGGTTACCTCTAGATTGGATTACTGCAATGCGCTCTACGTGGGGCTTCCCTTGAAGACGGCCCGGAAACTTCAGCTTGTCCAACGCTCAGCTGCCAGATTAATAACCGGGGCTGGGTACAGGGAGCGGTTGAGCCCCCTGTTTAAAGAGCTCCACTGGCTGCCGTTTATTTTCCGGGACCAATTCAAGGTGCAGGTGATTACCTACAAAGCCCTAAACGGTTTGGGACCTGCCTACCTTTGCAACCAGCTCTCCCTCCATGAACCGGCTCGAGCCCTTCGCTCCTCTGGCGAGGCCCTCCTTTCGCCTCCACCAGTTTCACAGACCCGGTTTGTGAATACTAGGGAGAAAGCTTTCTCCTCTGTGGCCCCCCGACTTTGGAACTCCCTTCCGGGAGAGATCAGGAATGCCCCTTCACTGGAAACCTTTAAGAGACAACTGAAAACCTGTTTTTTCCGCCTAGCCTTTGGAGACTAGATCCCTCAATGCCCGTTTTTTGGATTTACTTCCCTTTTGCGACTCTTCACGTTTTGGCCTACTCCATTTATCTCCCCCAGTTTTTAAAATATCTTATATATACATGTGGCCCACCCTCTCGTCTTCTTTTTTCCTTTTTCCTTTAGATGCATTTGTTATTGTGTTTTTGTTAGATGTATTCATTTTACTGTGTTTACTGTTTTTATTGTGTTTATTGTTTTTTTGATGTCTGATATTTTGTGATTTGTGGTTTGGGCACGGCCCCATGTAAGCCACTCTGAGTCCCCTTTGGGGAGAGGGAAGCGGCTTATAAATAAAGATTATTATTATTATTATAGGTAAAGGTTTCCCCCTGACATTAAGTCCAGTCGTGTCTGACTCTGGGGGTTGGTGCTCATCTCCAGTTCAAAGCCAAAGAGCCGACATT
Source organism: Anolis apletophallus (assembly GCA_030556195.1). NCBI lineage: Eukaryota > Metazoa > Chordata > Lepidosauria > Squamata > Anolidae > Anolis > Anolis apletophallus. The sequence goes on from JARBWK010000002.1 coordinate 57,670,501, forward strand.
GTCCGTAGACACCTCCAAGGTCATGTGGCCAGCATGACTGTATGGAGCACCATTACCTTTTCGCCAGAGCGGTACCTATTGATCTACTCACATTTGCATGTTTTCAAACTGCTAGGTTGGCAGATTATATAAATGGAAGATAACAATATCTGGTTCCTCTGTAAAATTCCAAACAGCAGGCGGTGCTAATTCCAATGTAAACATCACCAGAGAGCACCTTGGACCCAATTCACACATCAATACTGTTTGAAATGAAAAATTCACTAAAATATGTGCATGTATGGTATTGTCTACAAGTTTCCTTTCAGTTTATGAGAAGGAAAAAGGAAATGCCTTTGCGCAGGATGAGACTTGGGCATCCACAGATTTTGGTGTCCACATCATGACCTGGAACTGGATTCTAGAGATACCAGGAATCCACTAAATGTTTTATGTGAAAATCTATGCCTTCAGCAAGGTTTACTACATAATATGGAGATTTTTAAATTATGATTTTTCATTTTTTTCAGCATTTTATATCGTATACTCATTGATTTAATATGAATTGATTTTCATGTTTCTTTTTACTGATGTTTTACCTGGTTTATGTGTTATGTGTATTTAACAAATGATCCATGTTGTATTTCAGTACGTTGCTGGTAAGAAATCATCACCCTCATCATCAACTTCATCACTTCCCACATCCATGCAAGAACTGAGACTGATGTAAATATAATCACAGGTGATGTCTGTATGAGACCTGAGGCATGTGGTACCATACATATGTGGTTGCTCTACTTCCTCTATATAGTATTGCATCTGACAGTACTATATATAGGAAGTAGTGAAACAGAATTGCTCTTCAGTAGCTTCATTCTGATACTATAACATTGAAAGTGCTTTAGTTTTTATGTGGTTTACTCTGGCATGAAAACAATAGTTTCTGTTGAGACTAATTCAGTCAACAGATAATGAAAATCACTTCAGTCAAAGGCAATGGAAATCACTTCACATTTATTTTACCACATCAAAATCTAATAGTGATTTAGAGTGTATTTTGGGTCAGAACAACCAAGTTAAGAGCAGCTGGCAAGAGTTATTTGCTGGGTTATGCTTACAATATTTCTTTCATGACTCCTTTTGTGGCATCCCTAGATCTTTTTCATCTCCTCTAGCTGCCCCCAGGTAACCTAATGCTGGCAAATCAACTCCTCTGAAAAATAGCTTGCCTATCAATCTTTTCCTGCTGTGCACAACCACATGGAGCTGTTAGGGAGGGTGGGTTGTTTGGCGCATACAACCAGCTCATACAGAGTGACAGAGAAGCTCAAGAAACTTGTGAAGAACCATGTGTGAACTGAGTTCTAAAACAATTCTTAAAATCCTCAACAATGCAGAGATTTCCCAGCAGACAGATTTGGGCTAACTTTCTTTTAAAGACATTTACATGAATCTACTATGTACTGTATATTCATGTACAGGTCAACCTCCTATGTAATAAGCATGAGAAAAAAGTTATGAAAATGATTCGTTTCGTAAGAAATTCATAAGAAATGCTACCTTCGAGTATTTCCGCACCTGGAACGCCAACCAGGAAGTGGACTTTCTTTTTCGAACTTCGGGGGCCAGGATTTTCTTAAGTGTCGTTATTAGGTCGTAAGGGGGGTGGCACCCTCCTTCTCTCTCACCACCCTCCCGCCTTCCTTGCCAATAAGTATTATGGCAAGGCAAGCCCTAAACTCGCTCCTTCTTTCGGCTGGAAGCCCGGAAAAAATGTAAACAGAGAGGATTACTCAGAAGTAAATCTGCAAAGGAGGGCACTTTGGATTAAGGGCTTTTCCCGGGCTAATTTCCTGGGCTAATAAGAGAAGAGCCCGTTTGCACCACATGAGGCAGGGACCAGTCAGAATACTTCGGTTTGAATTTTACCTCTTCTTATACCCATTGTTATTACTGCTGTATTATTGCATGTGCATGGAATGTAGGTATATGACCAGCCTGGGCAAACTTGGGCCCTCGCTCCCTCAGGATCGGGGTGAGAGAGGCAGCGAGGAGCCAGGGGGCTCCTCCTCCTTTTCTTTTGCTGCTTCCAAGAATAGAATACCCCTCCCTCCCTCCTTTGCTCCCTCCTTCCTATTTGGAGAGTCCCATCTAGAATTCAGTGTGATTTATTCAAGTTTTGGCCTACAACTCCCAGAACCTCCTATGTAAGTTGAGGGAAAGTTGGGGGGTCAAATTATGGATTTTTGGATCCATGGATAAGTTGAGGGTCATTCCGCAGAGATGGAAAAGCACCAATATCACCTCAGGTGGCAACCATCCATGACATTTGTCCTCCCAAACATTTTTAAAGGCCAGAAGTGGCACTATGACATGATTCCCTCTGGACGAACTAAGTTCTTGCCTTTTCTCATAGTATGCAGAGAAGGAGATGTATTCTTTTTGAAAAAAGTTAAGGTACAGCACTCACATTGACCCATGGATAAGTCAGACCAGTTGTTGTTGTGTTTTTTTGGGGGGGGGGTCAATCTTTTGACTAAAATGTCTAGACTTATACATGAATACATGGGGCAAGTATAGTTTACATATGTATACATCACATTTTGGATAGAGCATGAAGGACTATTGACATGTTCTTGTGATCTGTCCCAAAGCCTCCCCATCAATCAGTATCCATCTCCAGGATGAGCTGTGTCTTGGGAAAATGGGTGGAAGGGAATAGACCATTCAGACTATAAAAATCTGGCTGCTGGGAAAAAGAGGATGTTTTCGCACACATGCACACACACTCCTTCATTTGAACTGGCACCAGCCACTTCTCCATGACCTGAATTGTCTCCCCCAGGCCTTTGCTTCTCCACTGGTATGTGACTGTAGTAGCGGACCTTATCAGGGCTTCATCGCTGTGTCCAGCTATTGGAAAAGAAAGAACTGTAGCTACAAAATCTCATCAATTGTGATGTGCAAAGACTCCCTGAAAGCAAAAGACCTGAACCCACTGGAGCATACTGGAATGGTCTGCAGTGCATTTTGCAACTAATTCGCACACTCTCTTAGGTGCTGATGTTTCCACTGCCAAAACTGCTACTTCCTATGCAACAATTTTCCTAGCTGATTGCATTCACGCTTTCCACCTCAGATCGAAAGGAATCAACACATTAAGTGCAAAAACAAAACAAAACAATCCCATCTTGAACTACATAGCAATGGGCTGTTACACTCAGTTCTTTTGAGAAATGTTGAATATAAGTGGCTAACTGAATATTTTAAAAGGAATTTTGTTTATTTTATTTTTTTAGAATGCCAAGCTCAGTTAACAACACATGTTGGCAATCTCATACTCTTCAATGGACTCTTAAGTGCCAAATATAACAGCTGCCAGGCCTAGTCTAAAGGAGACCCAGCTTTTATTGGCGAGGGCAGGAAGCTTTCAGGGAATTTGTAAAAAAAACTTTCAGGGAATGACCAAGTATTCCAAATGGACCCAAAATTGTGCAGAGCTCTTCACTGGCTTAAACTGAAGTTCTATTAATGTAAATGAGGTTAACAGTGAATTGAATAGTGAAGGGTATGGGAAAACCAGAAGTTCCTTTTTCAAATGAATTTCATTCTATTTTAAGCAGTTTCTCTATACTTCATGTGCTGGGCAATCTCTACCTCATACTACATAGGAAAGAAGAAGGCATGATTTTCCTCTTATCAACTTTCCTTCATTCAGGGAAGCCATTTTATACTACATTTGAAATTGGCTTTCTTGTAATCTTGTCTTACTTTGTGCATGACTACTCCTACTGAAACATATGAAGTTAAACCTGAAAGATTGGGACCAATGTTCCAACTCATGTGTTGGTCAACATTAAAAATTTGCTTTCTTTTTTATCATTGAATTATAATTTCTTTCCCAAGCTGTTTTAGCTAATCATGAGTCATGCAGAATTGGCTCCTAGTTCAATGCACTTAAACTGCATTATATGTATTTACACTGATTGTATAATGCAGCTTTGAACTGCATTATATGGCAGTGTTGATGGGGCCCCACTTTCTTTTCTTTTTTTCTTTTTTTTTCCTGCCAATCTCTATGGCTGCTCTGAGTTCCCCCTCGGGGGTAGAGAAGAGCGGGGTAGAAATGTTGGAAATAAATAAATAATGTATCTTCTTTTGGCCCTGTTGGCAGATATCTGAGGTCAGCCAGGAGAAGTGGGTTCTGCTTACAAAAAGGCATTTCTCTAGGCAGAAACAGCTTGTGCTCAATTCTAACCCTCACCCCCCTAGGCCATAGCCTATGTTGGCCTTATGGGTAATCCGGGCCCGCCTTAGCTGTCTCTGCCAAAGAGTGGTGGAGCCTCACCAACCTACAGATTCCATAGCAGTTCAATTGGTGCCAAGCGGCGTTCCCTCTATGGTACCGATGCTCCCATGGAGTGTGCCTTCTTCTGCCTTCGCACGTCAATACATCTAACTGTACATCTAATCCTATTCACAGTGCAGACAACAGAAGAATTTAAAAGTGCAATCCTATTTGTGTTTATGTTAGATGCAAATCCTATTAAGTTCCGCAAGATTTTTTTCTATCATAGCTGTATATAGGATTAGATGTACAGTTGAACAGTGCAACTCTAATTCAGATATGCAACACCTGTGGGATGGGGGTTAGAATTGAGCACAAGCTGTTTCTGCCTAGAGAAATGCCTTTTTGTAAGCAGAACCCACTTCTCCTGGCTGACCTCAGATATCTGCCAACAGGGCCAAAAGAAGATACATTATTTATTTATTTCCAACATTTCTACCCCGCTCTTCTCTACCCCCGAGGGGGGACTCAGAGCAGCCATAGAGATTGGCATAGAGATTGGGAAGAGTCATTTTTGCCAGAGCCAGACTCCTCCAGCCCATGGACACAGCCACAGAGCCAGGAGGAAAATACTCATAAGTAACTGCCAACATACCTAGGCTAGTGGGGATTCGGATTCAATATAACGATGGCTAGCTTCATGTCAACTCACTGAGCCCATGAAAACCTCTAATCGTTATTGTATTCTAAATGTACATCACTTTAACTACCATGACTGAATGATATGCAGTCTTGGGAGTTAGAGTTTCACAAAATTTAGCCTTTTCTGCCAAAGAGTGGCAGTGGCTCACTAAACTATAAATCTCAAGATTCTATAGCATTAAGCCATGCTAATTACAGTGGTCCCAACCTGCATTAAATTTACAGTGTAAATGCATCTTAAGGCTTTAATCCTTTATTACTTACCTGGAAGTAACTCCCATTGAACTCAATATAGTGCATTTACAGGTCAAGTAAACCAACACAAGGGTAAAAAAAAATACTGGAAATTGCAACATCAGACAATTTCCAGTAAATAAATAAATCATAAAATCATTACTTTCTAGTATAATTCGAGCAATATTAATTTGTCCTTATAAAGTGAAATGCACCGCAAAATCAGCATTTAGGGCAGCTTACATTTAAAAAATAAAAATATCAAAATATCAAGATAAAGTCTTGCAAAAAAAAGGTTGGTCCCATACATTTTCTTGCTTTATTTAGATTTCCTGATTGAAAATTTTTTAGGGTGGATTTGGATAAAATAAGAATAAATTTCAGCCACAATAAATAATTAAAACAGAAAAATGGTAAAGAGTTGAGTCAAAGGGAGGAGACTTTAACAGCCTCACTAAACTACAAACCCCAGAATTCTGCAGGAGGCAGAAACCAGATTTAAAGTAGATTCATTCTCTAGTGTGATGAAGTGGTAAGAATGAATGCCTGAAAGCTAAGATAAGTTAAGGTGGTGAAGCGATGGTCTGATGTTACTTCTCACTCTACGCAATAATCTTAGAGGCATTTTCTGAACTAATAAAATCAATTGTTTCTTTGAGAGCTATGTAGTTATAATTAGGATGCAAAGAAGTAGTTTTGAAGTAGGACAATATAGGGTGAAAAGTCATTTACACAGTCTGACACAAAGCTTTAACAAAACAAGGTTTAAAGGTTGTGCTGTAGGAAAAAAAAGTGTCACGTTTTATTTGTGAAATCTACCTGATTTGCATTTTTCAGACTAACAGGCAGGTTGGAACACAATTACCTTTCTGATTTTGCGCCTCTCTAAATCTGGCAATATCCTTCTCGACTGAAAAATTGTGCACTGGAGTGTATATAAAGACCATCTACACAAATGTATTATATTAAGGAGAGGTACATACCAATATTATTGTGATGTTTCATATAGAGTTAGGTTTTGTTTTGGGTTTTTGTTTTTTTTTAAAAAAAGGAAATAAAACCAAGGGGGGAAATTGCTTGGAACGTTATGATTAATAGATGTGACAAGGACTGGATGCAGATAGATTCATCAATCCATCTCTAAAGGTAATTTCCAGGATCATCAATTGTGAAAAGCCATGAACTGGTAACCCGTGCAATCACTGTAAAATGAGTATGTTGTGCAATATCCAGTAATAGCCAATATACAGTATATCAAGTATATAATAATATCCCTCCTCATGATTGTGGCCCAGCTGAAGTTTCCCATGGCTTTTCAAAAGAAGACCTGTAGAATAAAAAACTACAATTTGAATTGAACCTCCATGCCAGAATCAAGCCAAAGTTCAGCCTTGTTTTATTGCTGCTGGTTCATGATCAGCTTGTGGGCCAACAGCAATCCTGAGATTCTTTTTCCAATTGTATATACAACGGACAAGCCAGGTATCACATATCATGAAAATATCATTGCAGATTTGATAAATGTGGATTTGATATCTGGGAATGAATGGAAGAATTGAAGTTGTATGAGTGGAATTAATATTTTGGAGACACCATTTATAAAAGACCAAGGCCTGCAATGACTAACTACTTACTTGCTTGACTGTAATTAAAAGTAACTGAAAACTAGACTGTGATAAGAATTGGACAGTGATAAGATAAATGTTTGCAATGTTAAGAAGGAAGTCAACGCAAAGCTAACACCAATCAAGAAGAATCAACATCTGGCCAGAAAACTGAGTTGGAAGTCAACATATTCCAGGATGGAAGACGTCTATCATTATTTTACAACTTTGGGACTATATCAGCAGAATATTCCTATAAAAGACCCAATCTAATAATTCTCAAATTGTGACAGACCTGAGAAGTCTGGTTCATGTGCCTCTCTGGTCCATGGTAAGGACAGAGATAGTGTATTTGGAGAGTGACAGGTTTGTAAGAGAGCAGGTTGGTCACTTTGGCCTTCTTTCTCAAGGGAAGAGGAAAAAGTGCGATTTTGGAGTCTTGGGTTTTGTGCAGGGAGTTAGGTGCTGTATAGAAAACAGAGGTCTGGTCCTTGACTTTGTGTTTAGGGAAAGGATGCATTTTGAAGTTTTGAAGTTAAAATAATAATAATAATAATAATAATAATAATAATCTTTATTTATACCCGGCCACCATCTCCCTGATAGGGACTTGGGGCGGCTTACATGAGGCCAAGCCCAAACAACAAATTACAATAAAATAAAAATAAAACCTCAACAATAAACAAAATAAAAATACACACATATAAGTAAAAGAACAATATACAAATAGATGTCTAAAATCACATTATGCCATTATTGAAGTTTTGGAAATATGCATTAGCAGGCTGCAGGGTCTGGCCTAATAGGTGTTCTTCTCCAAGGAGGGAGAAAAGGATGTGATAATATTTGGATGCATGAGGAGAAATGCATGTACATATGTGTGAATGGTGATTGAAAATGTAATTCCCATTTGTTTGTTTGTTAACCAACGTGATAGTAAATCCAATGTAGTTGCATAGAATCTGTATGTCTATATGTCCAATGTCATTCTTTGTGTAAAAGTTCTGTAAAAGTTCTGTAAAAGTTCTGATATACCCTCTCACACTGGAAATTGCAATTAAAAGAACCTATGCTTTAAAGTTATTAAAATGTTATTAATGACACACATACAAAGACATATTATTTATTTATTTATTAAATTCGATTTACTATACCGCGCTCTCTGGTGCCCAGAGCGGTTTACAGAAGAGCGTAAGCAAACCCATAAAATACATTAAAAATACAATTAAAACATTAAAACAATTTTAAAAAACCCAATAAACACACCGCAGGCCAACGGAACACAGTGGCATGCCAAGAACCGGACCATGGATACAATATAGTGACTAATTGGCTAGGGGCCAAATGCCATTCCAAAGAGCCATGTTTTTAGCGCCCTGCGGAACGGCAGGAGGGCCCGGAGGGCCCGGATCTCCCCAGGGAGGCCGTTCCACAGAGTTGGAGCGGCAGTAGAAAATGCCCTTCGACGCGTGGTGGCTAGTCTGCAGACCCTGATGCTGGGCACCTCCAATAGGTTAAGCCCCTCAGAGCGCAGTGATCTCCCGGGCACATAAGGGGTAAGTCGCTCCCTCAGGTACACTGGCCCCAAACCATACAAGGCCTTAAAAGTTAGAACTAGCATTGGAAATGCAGTAAAGTAGACGGGTCATATTTCCATCTTTGGTGGACGTGTGAGAAAGCCAAAAAATACTGGGAAAAAACCCAGGAGGTTCTGCAAAAAATGTTAAAAATAAAAATACCCCTACAACCTGAGATTTTTCTGTTAGGTATGACTGAAAACAAGATGGAAAATAACACAGACAAACTGTTCTTTGTCTTGAGCACAGCGGCTAGAATATGTTATGCAAGAAGATGGAAGGAATCGGACATCCCGGATGAAGAGAAACTGCTACTGAAAATATTAGATATAAGAAATATGGACAGACTCACTTTTTTACTGGCAAAGTACAAGGGAAGCCCTGTACGGGAAACAGACTGGACTGTAGTTTTGGATTATTTGAAAGATAAAAAACTAAACGTAGAAGCAATTTAAAGAACTACCCCTTAAAGAAAGTAACAAAGCAGAGAAGAACGGGAAGACGGAAAGCAGACGTAAAGGAACTAAGGAAAAGGAAGAACTCCAAAAAAAAGGGACTTTGGAAGTCAATCTTTATTTCATCTCTTTTAAACTTTCCACTATTCTCCCCCACCCACTATCCATTCCCTTCTCAAGCTTACACCCAATCCTCCCTTACCCGTCCTCCCTAAAACCGACTCCTCACGTTCCTTTCCCTGCTACTCCCCCTATTTTCAACACTGTTTTTATGTATATACTTGAAAATAATATACTCTTGAATAAAGATACTTTTAAAAAAGTTAGAACTAGCATCATCTTCATTATTGTTATTTTACCTAAATTTAGAACTTGCCTTATGTCTCAATGGAATTTCCTGTTGTCTGTTTCAGCCCGGTTTTCATTGCTATCATCAAAATCTCTATTTCAATGCTTGTCACTTTTTCCCTAGGCAGTTAAAAAGACAGAAACCTGTAAGGATGCTCAACTTCACATATATTCAATAACTTTCTTGTCCAACTGGTCTGCCACATTTGAAGATACATCATGCTCACATTGAAGTAAAGCTATAAAGGAAAACATTTCTGAACTAACTCTGTGGTTGATGGCACTAAGCTCTTGTCAATATGGCAAATGGAGTGTACCACAGTGTAGTTACCTGCCCTGCCTGAAAAATTATTCTTGTCCATCAATTGCAGATTGAAAGACAGATGGAATCAACTCCCGTGATGAATCAAATGAGAGTTAAATAAGGTGAGAATGTTTTCAGTGTCTGACTGAGACAGTGCTTCATTTAAGGATATTACACTCTTGCAGAAAACCTGAATGGGTCAGCTTATCTTTCCACTCATCTTTTTCAATCAGCCAAACACATTTAAATATGTTTACTCCATTTGGAAAGGCAATTTTGTTTTCCAAAATGCAGACAAAGGTGGCAATCAGAATAGGAATGGATAGAAAGCCTTCTCACTACCACCACCATGAGGTGGGATCTTGCAGACATCCATTTCCACCCTTACTGTGGGACCACTCATATTTAATGTGGCAATGTCATCAATATGATGCACTTCAGAAATGTTGCTCAACAATTGATATAAATTCGGATGGAATACATGTCTAAAATTTCAGCTATGAAGCATCAAGAATGCCAGACTTTCCCTCTTCTTTCATGTATTAATCGTTCATATTCAACAATAGATAAAAAGCAACAACCCTTTATTGCTCATGTTGGCTGCAATACTTTACGTTTTATGCAAGATCACTTTTTTTCCTGTCAACTTTTTGGTACAACTGAAAGTTAAAAGAAATTTGAAATGAACAAATATAAGAGGACCAAGAAGAAACCAAGGTGTTTATTCCATGAGCTCATTTGGAAGATAGAGTAAAAAATGAAGTCTGCCTCTCAGAACAAAAAAAGCCTGCCTTTCCACTTTCTGTGTCTCCAAGCACCAGTCTTATTTTCTCTGTGAAATGAATTCAACCAGAGTACATTGACTCTACCATGAAGCAGAATGAAGTAGTTGCCTCAGGCGGCATGTGCTGGAGACTAAGAAGAAGCAGTGTAATGTTGGAGTATAGAGTTGTATGCCACATAGCCAGCCTGCCACAAACTAGCTTGTTGCCCGCAGGTGCCATTGAGGATGCTGTCTCATAACCAGTGAAGAAGATTCAGCTGTCAATCAGATCAATTTTCAACCTCCCTCTTCACTTCACAATCTCCTCTACATCTTTAAAATATACTTCTGAAGGATGTATGACACTTGGGAAATATTGGGAAAGGATTTGGGACTTCCTTTGAACTAGCATAGCACATGGCAAGGCCGTGTTATGGTGCCCTTGCTCCTAGGTAGTAAAATTTGATCACCCCATAAAGCTTTTAGCTGCCACAGGGCTCAACCAACTACATACCAATAAGTCAAGATTTGTAAAATTACCTGACATATTAAAATGGTAAATTGCTGAGTCAAACTAAACAGTGGGCAGGTACCTAAGGCACAAGTAAACTAACACAAGTTGGTGTCTTGGTAAGATTACACAGTTTATATAACATAGACACAGAGTCTCAATTATCAAAATTCAAATTATAATTGGAATCCCATGTAGTGGGTAATGGGATGCTCAATGCTCTTAATCAATAAGGAATGTAAGTGGAGTCAATCAATACAATCAATCATGAAGAGATCTAAGTGAGTGGTCTCACCAGATGCAATGAATAAGTCACCAATAATACAGTATATAAGTAGAGCATAGGCAATCCCAACTTTTTAAAGAACAGTCAAAAGTAACATATATATCTAACAAAGACGCCTTGCTCTACGATTGTATTGATTGACTCCACTTACATTGCTTATTGAATAAGAGCATTGAGCATCCCATTACCCACTACATGGGATTCCAATTATAATTTGAATTTTGATAATTGAGACTCTGTGTCTATGTTATATAAACTGTGTAATCTTACCAAGACACCAACTTGTGTTAAATTGCTGAGTCATTCAGGCCTATCCACATGATAAAGTGCTGTGTCATTCTCTCCTAGACCTAGCCACATAGTAAAGTGCTATGTCACCATGATCAGGCAAGGGGTTGATGCAATGGGGATGGGTATAAAAGCAAGTCATTGCTATGTGCTCAGTGATGACGGTGATAAAGCACTAATGACAGTGTTGATGTAAGTGGAGTGATAGAGAAAGGAAAAGTGTGGATTGTATATAGCTGGGCATATCTTCTGCAACTATTGAAGATAAAGCCTTCCTGCTAAAGGAAAGAACAACTGTGTTTAGAGTATGTGTTGTTCTTGCAGTGCAATTCTTACACCACACAGTAGAAGCTTGGATCCTAGCTGAATTGGGGCTTGGAGATGCTTCCAGCACTCTGTTAAAGCCTTGGAAATTATTTGACACAATGTAAATCGTTAGTTTGATGTACCCTTAGTATTTCACGGCCATCTTTTACCTAAGGCAGCAAAATGCCTGGGGATGGGCCTCAAAACAGAACTTTAGACAGACTCCAACCTCCCGAACTACCTGTATTATGTTTGTGTGGAGCCCCCAGTGGCGCAGTGGGTTAAACCCCTGTGCCAGCAAAACTGAAGACTGACAGGTCGCAGGTTCAAATCTGGGGAGAATGCGGATGAGCTCCCTCTAAGCTCCAGCTCCTCATGCAGGGACATGAGAGAAGCCTCCCACAAGGATGATAAAACATCAAAACATCAGGGCTTCCCCTGGGCAACGTCCTTGCAGACGGCCAATTCTCTCACACCATAAGCAACTTGCAGTTTCTCAAGTTGTTCCTGACATGACAAAAAAAGTTTGTGTGTGTTGTGTCTAGGAAAGAAGATGGACACATTATTAATTCTTTAAAAGTCTGGATGATCTGCATTGAAGGATTAATGCAGTTTGACACCACTTTAACTGCCATGACTCTGAAGATGCACCTGGCTGGAATAATATAATTTTTATTAATTGTCTGAACAATAATTTCTGTTTTAAATTGTCATTTTGAAATGTTGGTTCAGTAACACAACAGAGATGGGAGGGAGAAGTTGGTAAGAGTAAGAATTTTGGCTATAATGTGGAGATCTAAATTTCTACAGCAACGGGACAGTCTGAACCAGTCTTCAGCCAGCAAAGGCATTCAAAAAGATAAGATAAGGTTGTTGCAAACTCTGAATAACCAATAGAAGTCAGTCTAAAGAATCTTGGACATGCTCAGTGAGGCAACTAGAAGGGACAACCAGGAGGTAGACCTGGGAGGAGTTAAGAGGTGGGGCTAGGAGATATATGTTAGTGTGTTTCTGTGTGATTTTCTGTGTGACCTATATAAATATTGCTGCCATTTTCTTTGTCTTCATGTACATCTGGCTATTCCAGAAGGCAGTTGCGTGTGGATGGGCGACACCCCTCCTACCAACAGCACAATGAAGACACAGACATGTTGTACCGTAGACCTGAAGGATCCCTCAGTAAACCACTTGAGACCAGCCGTGATTAAATGCTTTATTTAGAATAAATGGATAGAGTAAAGTAGATAAAAAAGTAGTCCATTGATGCTCCCAAGCGTCAGGGTATTGCAAAGCAATAGTCCAAAAGTAAAACAGGACCCAAAGGTAAAAAGAGTCTTAATGCCCCAATGGGCTAAATCCAGGGATAAGTTCTTGGCACAAAGACTTGGCAAACAGAGTCCAAAGGCTAGAAGGCCCAATGGCCCAGGCAGAGTTCCGTGAAGACTTGGCTTGAAGCTAAACGTTGGCGAGAAATGCCACACATCTCTAAGACCTAACTTAAATAGGTCTCACAGGCTTTGATCCTTACAACGCAAAGGTTCTCATGAACTGATCCCCGGCTGGGCTTTCTCAAGCCTCCCGCATCAGAATGGTATGTCAACTAATTAACGCCTGCACCTGGAAGGAAGGGAGTTAACCCGACTCCACTTTCCCAGTGCTTCTTATCAGCCCGGGATGGAGCTCGGCTTCGCCTGTCCTTGAACAGAGGCTTGCTTTCTGGCCTAGCTGGAATCTCTGAAACAACATGGCTTTGGTCTGGTTTGGCTAAGGGATCAGACTGGGGTCTGACAAGACACCAGGTTAGGAAGAAAATGGCCACAACTCTTTATTGGTTACAGTAACACGGGTTGGCTGCTACGCATGGAATCTGGATCAGGATTGGTCAGTTCGCTGCTGACCAATACCAAAACACACCAGGGGTGCCACCCGCACAATACCAGGCTAACTTACTGGCATCCCTATACAACCAGATATTTCCCCCCTTCCGCTAAGGGGGTGAAAGAGCCAGATCCAGGGCCCATGCCACATGCCAACTGGAGTTGTGATGAACAAAGCAAAACAAAATGAAAAAACCCAATGTAAACATGAAAAGGTTGTAGGGCAGGTGGGAGGCCAAGCTGCACAGGCATGGTGCCTGTGAGGGGCCCAGGACAGCCTAATGAGGCTGCTTGGGAACAAAAACAACCAGCTCCCAGCCAATCCAGGAGCAGGGGGTGGCCAGGCGCTGATTGGCCGGCCAACTGAGTGGCGGGAAACTTCCCGCCGTGCAGGGGGCTTCTGGAAAGGAGAAGCTCCCTGCACCCTGAAATGGCAGGTGGGAGAGCGCCCCCCGCTGCAATGGTCCTCACCCAGTAAGTCGAGCAAGGCATTTATTAGTTTTCTACTGCAGTAATACAACTTCTGCAATTTCTAATCTCCTCGTTCCTGATCTTAATTGAGAAACAAAGCCAGGAAAATATTTAAAGGAAGGCTTGTCTTAATAACTCAATTCTATTAAAATATGGGATTTGTATTTTGGTGAGGCACTAGCGCTTTTGGCAGAGAACACTATAGACCAGGGGTGCTCACACTTTTTCAGCATGCGAGCTACTCTTAAAGCAACCAAGTCCAAAAGATCTACCTGCCCCTGCCGCCGCGTGCTCCCGCCGCCGCGCACTCTTGCCACCGCACGTACTCCTGCTGCTTTTCTCCGCCCGCGCAGCGCTTCTTCCGCCTGCGGGGCATTGCAGGAAGGAGAAAGCACGAGGCAGGGCATCCAGAGGGAGCGCTCCGCCCAGCCTGTCTCACCGGCAACGGAGGCTGCACAGCTGCTTCTGGACGAGAGAGAGGCAGGGCGCTCCCTCCAGAGGCCCCACCTCGTGCTTCCTTCTTCCTGCAATGCCCCGCAGGTGAAAGAAGCACGGCGAGAGCAAAAGCCAGCAGCAGGAGCGCACGTGCGCGCATGGCAGGAGCACCCCATCCGGCTGGTGAGGCCCAAAGATCACCTGGAAGAGGGCCAAAGATCTACTAGTAGCTCCCGAGCTACCTAATGAGCACCCCTGCTATAGACTTTGTAAAGTGACAACTCCCATTATTCCATAGCATTGAGCCATTGAAGCATTGGGCCATAAAGTGGGATCTACAGGTGCACCTTGTCTCTCCTCTTTGTACCTCTTAAAGAGCTGATGAGGAACTGTAGAAAATGTAAATTATTTAATATTCAATACAGGTTGTGTATCTCTTATCTGAAATGTTTGGGACGAGAAGTGCTTGGGATTTTGGATTTTTTCGGAGTTTGGAATACTTGTATTTGCATATAAGTATGTAATGAGAAATCTTGGCAATGGAAACCAAGTCAAATACCAAATTCATTTATGTTTCCTAGGCACATTATACACACTAAGTAATTTTAATCTCTCTCTCTCTCTCTCTCTCTCTCTCTCTCTCTCTCTCTATATATATATATATATATATATATACTGTGTATATATATATATATATATATATATATATATGGCATGAGAAAAAAGTTATGAAAATTAAAAGAAATCGTAAGTGATTCGTATGTAATGGGACTTTCTAGTTTATACGCATCACGGCAGCTAACCAGGAAGTAGACTTTCTTTTACGGTCCTTGAGGCCAACAATTTGCGTAATGATCGTAATTAATTCTTAATTATTGTACTACTCACTTCTCCCTGTCTTCTCCCCCTCATTTCCTTCCCGCCTTCATTCATCTTCTTCTTTTTCCCGCATTTCTATGGGGAACTGGAAGTGACGCTGCTGCTAGGCATTCTGGAAAGTGTAGTCCTCCATGCTTCTCCTCCCTCAACCCCCCTCTGCTCTCTCTTCCTCATGGTGCCGGTGGTTTGGGGTCTTGAGGAAGAGCGGGCTGACTCACTTCCTTCTGGGCGCCGCCTTGATCGTCTTGGCCTTGGTGCTCTTGGCCGGCTTGGGCTTGGCTTTCGGGCTCTTGTCTTCTGCGGGGACTCTCTGTCTTGCCCCACCGCACAGGCCAACTTCACACACACACACACACACTTCTCCTCCTTTCTCTCCCTGCACTCTCTCACATGCTTCTCCTCTGCCTCCTCCTCTTTCCTGGTGGCTTCTCCCCCGCTTCTCTTCCCCGTTGCTCTGTCTTGCCCCATCGCACGGGTCAACTTCAGCCCTCTAGGTGTGTTGGGCGCCAACTCAGTCCCCCCCTCTCCCCCGCTCTGCTTTCTCTCCCTGCCTCCCTCTCAAACACACACACGCTTCTCCTTCTTTCTCTCCTTGCACTCTCTCACATGCTTTTCTGCCCCCTCCTCTTTCCTGGTGGCTTCCCCCCTCCCTTCTCTTCCCCGTTGCTCTGTCTTGCCCCACCGCATGGGCCAAATTCACACACACACACACACACACACTTCTCCTCCTTTCTCTCCCTGCACTCTCTCATATGCTTCTCTGCCCCCTCCTCTTTCCTGGTGGCTTCTCCCCCCTCCCTTCTCTTCCCCGTTGCTCTGTCTTGCCCCACCGCACGGGCCAACTTCACACACACACACACACACACACACACTTCTCCTCCTTTCTCTCCCTGCACTCTCACATGCTTCTCTGCCCCCTCCTCTTTCCTGGTGACTTCTCCCCCCTCCCTTCTCTTCCCCGTTGCTCTGTCTTGCCCCATCGCACGGGCCAACTTCAGCCCTCCAGGTGTTTTTGACTTCAACTCACACCATTCCTCACAGCCTCAGGCCTCTTCCTTTTCCTCTCAGCCTGGGCAAACTTGGGCCCTCGCTCCTCAGGATCGGGGTGAGAGAGAGGCAGCGAGGAGCGAGGGAGGGGCTCCTCCTTTTTTTTGCTGCTTCCAAGAATAGAATACCCCCTCCCTCCCTCCTTCCCTCCCTCCTTCCTATTTGGAGAGTCCCATTTAGAATTCAGTGTGATTTATTCAAGTTTTGGCCTACAACTCCCAGAAATCCCAGCCAATTTACCAGCTGTTAGGATTTCTGGGAGTTGTAGGCCAAAACCATCTGGAATGCGCATGTGCTGGCATACAAACTACTAACGAATTTAGTTAGTAATTACGTTACATTTTAGAAATTTTTGGAAATTTTTTTGTAAGTCTTTCTATTTTTTTCTATTACTAAAAAAAAAAAAATCCCCCATTAGATTTTCGATTTCCTATTTTTGGGTTCTAAACCATGTCATATATATATATACTGTATATATATATATATATATATATATATATATATATATATATATATATATATACAGTATATATACAGTATATATACAGTATATATACAGTGTATATATATATATATATATATATATATATATATATATATATATGCATGGAGGAATGCAGTGTACATTGAACCACCAGAAACCAAAGGTTTTCACTATCTCAGCCACCCATGTGGACAATTTTGGATTTTGAAATGTTTTTGAATTCTACATAAGAGATGTTCAACTTGTTTAAGCAAAGCCATACAATATATAGCTAGCTACCAGTATCCACAATAGCTGTCTTCTTTCATATCTCTGACCTCATGATACTGCCATCTACTATAGGCACTTGTCTTATTTCTTTTCTCAATAGCATGATCCTGTGTTATTACACAACTTATTGTTCTGAAAATAGGCCCTACTGAGCAGGGGGATTAGTAAACCTTGAGGACAGGAATGAGCTTAGGCTCTCAGATAAACTGTTTGAAGGCTTTTGAATGGGTTGCGCCTCATTCTAGGAGTTGAATTACTATCCTCAGAAACTGAGCAATGCCTTGAAAAATGAGTATTAGAGCACAAGTCCACTGCTCCCTGCATTGCTTATTGAATCTCCATATCTTTGCTACTGAAAAACCATTACTGCCACCCATAGCAAATTTTGTGATTTCTCAGTGTCATACTAAGGCCAGCTCAGGATTCAAAAACAGTCTTGTTTCGAAGCCCAGCTTAAACTGTCTGTGATAACTGAGAAAGTGTAACAGATGGCATAAAAGAGCAGGAAAATCAGGTGGCTATGGCTTTCATTTTTATACTACACTTGAATGATTTGTGTTTTGCTGCACATTTTATACCATTTACTCCTTATATAACACACACTTCCTAATTATGCCTTTCCAGAAAAAAGGAACTCATCTTTTTGCAATGAATTCCTAAGAATTCATGCTTCCACAACATTCATATGAAAGAAATTCAAAAAGGAGAGGAAAAATTGGTTCAAAGCCAATTCGAGAAGAATCCTGGGAAGGGGAATCTATTTGCCACCTTCATCCATGCTCTTCAAAATAAATTAATTATGAAATGGAGATACACATTTTAATGCCTTAGACTTTAATCTAAAGCAATGTAAGGTCAACAATTTTAAAAAATCCATTATTCTAATCATAACTGCCATCATAGATTTAAACATTTTTAATAGTTTGCCTAGTAGCTGTCTATTGTGGCCTCTGCTGCCCTCTAAAGGTTTTTCTGGGGTAACTATTAAAAAAATAAGGATTAGAAAGTAGGGCTGTTCAAAATTTCAATTCTCTGTCATAAGTTGGATCTAATTTGTTAGATTCATGCATATGGCGCAATGCCTGACATTCAGGCATTGTCCACACCAAAAATTTAAGAACTGAAACTTTTACCTGGTATTTTTTGTAGGTTACATAAATGTCATAACTCTCTGTGACACAGTTTTAATTCACAGAGCAAGCAAGCACTACCAGGAGGCAAAGCCAAACACCTTGCCATGCCTCTCATCCAATCAGGGCTGAAGGGAGGGAGGGAGGAGAAGGCAGCAACACAGCCATTACTTTTTAAATTCCCAAGCGTCACACCACACAGCCCATTTCTGACCGGGCAGGGAAAGGGAATGGATGGAGCTCCGCACTGGGTTCATTTAGCTAATTAACTTTGCAGGCAGGAAAGCAGGCACTAGGGTACTGGCACCAGAGAGATAAAGAAGGTGTCAACAATAGCAATACCTTTTGCCTTTTGCCTTTTCTATGCAGCATTTTAAGGGTATCTTCTAGAGAGACTGCCAGCCTATTTTTTGTGTGTTGATTGCCACAACCCACACAACAAGTTGTTTTTCTGCACTCCACCCTTGAGCACCGCTATGGAGCTGCACCACTGTAAAGTGTGTAAATATGTTCTACCATTGTAACAAGTTTCACCCCAACAACTCTGAAAATAAGTGAGAAAGGAGCACCGGAAGCCCCCCTCCCTTGCATATTTAATTAATGAAATAGTAACGAAAAATGTATTACTCTTTTTATGGTAATGAAATAGACACAATATTTTAGAGACACTTTAGATATGACTCACCGGTGCCCCCTAATTTCGTAATGAGCATTGAAACATTTTTTTCATTGATTGCACAGGTCTATTAGGAAGGATCAGAATGTATTCCCTTGCTACTGCGCGGTTCACTTATTGCAGACTCGCTGTTTCGCAGATTTCAAAAAATATTAATTTAAAATATATATCATGGTATTTTCGCTGTTTTGTGGGGTTTTGCTGCCGCAGCTCTCCAGACCACTTTCCCTCCTCAGTTCTCCCTCCCTCCAGCCTTGAAGGGCCTTTCCTTCCTTTCCTTTATTTTAAGTTTATAAAGACTTAAAGGTCAAAACCAGCAATTCAAAGTGCTGGTTTTGACCTTTAAAGCCCTTTACCATTCTGGCCTAGTTTACTTGTCCGAACGTATCTCCCCTTATGTCCCACCTCAAAATTTACGATCTTCTAGGGAGGCCCTGCTCTTGATCCCACCTACATTGCAAACACGGTTGGTGGGGAAGAGGGACAGGGCCTTCTCAGTGGTGGCCTGTGGAATTCACTCCCTGGTGAAATAAGGTCAACTTCTTCCCTCCTTTCCTTTAGAAAAAAAGTTAAAGATGTGGCTTTGGGACCGGGTATTTGGTTGATGTCGGGGAGTGGACGGACAATTGAATAATTACAGGATTGTGGAAGCGGACTGTGGATTTGGCTTGGACAGCCTATGAGTGTGGAACGAGGATCATGTGGTTAATTATTGATATTTGATTGTTTTAATCTGATTTGTAGTATTTTATGATGTGTTGTTGTTCTGTCTCTTGTGTATGTGGCATCGAATTGTTGCCTTTTTGTTAGCCGCCCTGAGTCCCCCTCCAAGGGTAGAGAAGGGCAAGTTAGAAATAAATGAAATAAATAAATAAATTAAAATAGTGTATAACTACTAAAATAATGTATAAATATTCAAATAAATAGAGCATCCCTACATTGCGGTTTTTCACTTACTGTGGGAGGTTCTGGAACCTAACCCCAGCAATAAGTGAGGGAACATTCTAGTATGGACAGATTCAGTGGTTGCTTCTTAAAAACGAAATAGAAGGAGGTGATGACTAACCATGTGGCCAACCAGTCTCAGTGTTCTATGTACCAAAATCAAGTTTTCTAAAAAATTATGACGTGGCTCAAAACTACTTTGACACTCCGTCGCAAAAGGGAAGGTGAACCAGCATATGCCGCTGAAAAGTACCCCATCTGATGAGGTTGAATGAAAGGCAAGGCTGGGCATTCACTTCTCCATAACTTTTATGTGCTGCCTTGACAGAAGCCAATATGTTCTTGGAGAATAGTGGAAAGGTGACCCTTGTCTCTAAGGCTCCCATTGTATGTCCCTACAGCACTATGTAACTTCAATATTCCCTATAATATTAGTCTCATGTCTCTTTAGCTATCACAGCTACAGCTTATGGAATCCTGAGATTTAATGTACAGCAGAGTCTCACTTATCCAACCTTCGCTCATCCAACATTCTGCAATATCCAATGCAGTCTGCCTCCTGTCCGGATCCACAGCTATTTCAATACATTGCGATATTTTGGTGCTAAATTTGTAAATACAGTAATTACTACATAATGTTACCATGTATTGAACTGCTTTTTCTGTCTATTTCTTGTAAAACATGATGTTTTGGTGCTTAATTTGTAAAATCATAATGTTCCCGCCGACAGTTGCCTGGCTGCACAGAAAGCCACAAGCTACATCTGCAAATGCAATGGGAGCCATGGCGCCATCCGAGAGTTTGCTGAGCACATATTTCTCCTAATGGAAAAGGTGAACTCAGCTGGAAAGAAGCCACAACATTAAAGGTCTGAACCTCGGCAAAGAAGTCTTTTGATTCTATTCTGTTGGTCCCTTTGTTTACTTGTGCCTTTTTTTAAATATTAGGGAAGCCAAGGGGCAATGCCAGGCATTATTTCAAGCATCCATTTTCAAACACTTGAACCAAATAGTAAAATGTCTTCTGCCAGATCTTTGCTGGTGTTCACAGCCAGCCTTATTCAGTAGAGTCCTACTGAAATGTTGGTAGCATCAATGCCCATCCCTTTTCTTGGAGGATTCTGACATTTAGAAGCAGATTTCTGCCAAGGACACAATGCTATGATGCAAGGAACTGATACTTTCCTCGCAGGGAATGGTCTTCTCTCTTCCGTGAAGCAGTAGTACAATGCGGAGGATTTATTGTTTTATTATATTTTTATTGATATTATTATGTAATGAATTTTTATCTATGTTTAAATGTTTTAGCTATTTTTATATTGTTATGGGCATTGTGCCATTCTGTAACCTGCCATGAGTCACCCTTGGGCTAAGAATGGCGGTATAGAAATATAGTAAATAAATACATAAAATAAATTAATTTGATGTTTAATAGGCTTTTCCTTAATCCCTCCTTATTATCCAACATTTTCACTTATACAACATTCCGCCGGCCCATTTATGTTGGCTAAGCGAGACTCTACTCTTCTTAGAATTCTTTGCTGGAGAGCTCTAACTCTCTGCAGAAAATTCTGAGAACCTCGCCAAACTACAAATTCCGAGATTCCACAGAATGGAGTCATAACAGTTGAAAGCTGTATGAAACCACAACAATGTAATCCTGATCAAGTTCCCAGTTCACATATCTTTGTTCAACCATGTGGGTATGACTTCAATATAACAAATGAGATACAACCTAGGAACTTATGATTTAGGATAATATCAGAAAATGGCTTGGGAATTAGGAAACCTTGTTTCAAATGGTTTTGACACATGGGGGTAACACTGCTGGCATCACACTTTAGTAATCTGATATTAGTCAACACAGTGACTATCCAGTGAATTCAGAGTTTAATTCTGTTGCCAGAGCTGGGTCTGCATTAAGAAGTGTGAGGCAGTCGCTTCTGACAACAGTTGCTAGACGGTTGCAAGAAGGTGATAGAGGACAGAACAGAGCCATGCAGTCTGCCTTAAGCATAAAGAATTGTGTTTGTAGGAGAGAAAGCTGCCCCATCACCAATTCCCAGTCTAATCAGTTTTTGTACATCGAATGGGAGAGGTGCCATTTTGTTCTTTGCTTCAGGCAATATATCTCCAGCTGGCTCTACCTACCGCTTTTGAAAAAAACAGAGATGAAACAGGAAATTACAGATTGTAGATAAAGAGAAAGCTTAACGTAGTCTGCCCAGTTCACCCTTCTAAAGCAATTGTTTGAGGTTTTCTTCATCAACATTCTAAGTATAAATGTCAGTGTATCTATTCTGCTACGCTTTTTGATTTGTTGCTACCATTTAGTAAAAGAAAAATAACCAAACATCTTTGAATGAAACTGAAGTATCTAAATTGTGGCTAGAGTAACTCTGTTTTAAGTCCATGCTTTCCAGAGACTATGAGGAAGAGGTTTCTATTTCTGCCTCTCTTTCTTTCTTTTGGAAAATGCTTCCTGGTAAAGTTTACTTTCTGTTATGTATTTGAGTGCTTTGTGATATATATAAGAAAATGGCTAGTTTACATCTGATTAAAGAGAGATAAGTTAGTGATGACTTAGATCTTAAACGTTTCTTCCATGAGTAGAGCATTCATTCCAATCATGATCAGGCTATTACTGTCTCCTCTTCCCAATACAGCCTTGGTTCCCAACCTTTGGTCCTCCAGGTTGTGATGAGGTGGTTATTTATGTGTAAATACATGTGCTATATGTTAATCACATGTTTGTTTATATGTATTTAGAAGGGACATTCTATAAAAGCTGCAGAGAGTGAGCAGTAGAATGTTCGCAACAGCAGGCTTTAGGCAGAGGCTGTTGCCATGGCAACAGAAGCCACTCTGTTGTTTTAGAATGTTCAGTTTGAATTTGACAGTTGAAGAATGTCAGTTGGCCAGCTGCTATGAGCAGAGTTAGTTAGGAATTAGAGTTGCTGAAGCAGCAAGCTGTCTGTAGGAACTGCAGTGTGCAGTTCAGTTCTGTGTGTGGGTTTAAGGAAACCCAAGTGTGTGGGACAGAGTTTAGTCCCAGGGTTGAGAGTAACCCAGTATTAAGTAGTTACTTGTGTGTAACTGTATCAGGGGAAAACCCCAGTGTTATATTGTTTAAAGTTACAAGTTTGTACCTCTTCGGAGCACCTTTGAAACCACCTAAGCTATTAGCCCATTTGTGTAAAATAAACTGTTAAACACTTTCAACCAAAACATCTGTGGAAGTCGTTTGTTCACAAAGACCCTCACATCTAGTGGTCAAGCATTGACAAATGGTGGCAGCAAGATAATAATAATAAATAAAGAAAAACATTGAGAATTGGTGGCGGTCCTGCCACACAGTTTTGAAAGGAGAAGTAGTCAGCGTAGTCCAGATTTCTTCACATTTGGTGGCAGCAGTGGGATAGCCTGCCCTGCCATGTTTGAATAAAAGTGAACGGGGTGAAGTTTCATCCATTACCACATTTGGTGGCAGCAGCCCTGCCACGGTTTAAGAAAGGTGAGCAGTAAACCTTACATCTTCACATAGGTGTTTACAACCAACTACCAGATATCCCAGCCTCCTTACCAGCTGTTAGGAATTATGGGAGCTGAAGTCCAAAAACACCTGGAGCACCAAATGCTGAGAACCACTGCTCTACAGCCTCAGGTAAACCCTTAATATATCTTAATCCCTTTCTTCATTTATATGAATGGACCAGCCAGAGCTGGTCCTAAGTTTGAGAATACCCTCACAGCGATGTAGGCAGTAATGGTTAAAACAGTGCCAGGCTAATGGTGTCTAGATGCTATTTGTATTTCTCACACAAATGCTGCATCACTCTGAAGATAGAGAAATAAAACTGCTCAATTTTGTGATTATTTTATTTTAGGGGATACCGAGGATTCATTTCAGGAAATGCTGGCTTCTAAAGAATATTAATATTCAAATTAGTAGCCACCCGCCCATGAATTAATTTATACCCCACTTCTCTCATTGGCTGGGAATCAGGCCATATTACAAAAAGGCAGAGAATACAATGAAATGTAAGAACACACACAAAAAACATATCGAATCAACAGTATTTAATTAATGCAGTTTGACATGACTGCCATGACTTAATGCTATGGAATTATGGGAGTTATAGTTTTAAATGTCTTCAGGTTTTTCTATCAAAGAGTGCTGGAGCTTCACAAAACAACAAATCCCAAGATTCCATAGTATTGGGCCATGGCAGTTAAAGTGGTGTCAAAATTGATTAATGCTACTGTATGTAATCCACTGGATCAGTGTGAACCTGTTAATGCATATGCGAGTTTTATTGACTCATTGAGTCTACTCTATAGGGACAAACAGGATTCAGCCCACTTTGTTTTCCCCATGACTATGTTCAGTAATGTTAAATAGTACATTAGAAACTAATTGGGCTTTTCTAACACAGGACTTCATGGACTCCAGACCACTTCATCAGGTTTGTTGTTTATTCGTTCAGTTGCTTCCGACTCTTCGTGACCTCATGGACCAGCCCACGCCAGAGCTCCCTGTCAGCCGTCACCTCTCCCAGCTCCTTCAGAGTCAAGCCAGTCACTTCAAGGATACCATCCATCCATCTTGCCCTTGGTCAGCCCCTCTTCCTTTTTCCTTCCATTTTCACCAGCATAATTGTCTTCTCTAAGCTTTCCTTTCTTCTCATGATGTGGTCAAAGTACTTCATTTTTGCCTCTACTATCCTTCCCTCCAATGAACAGTTGGGCTTTATTTCCTGAAGTATGGACTGGTTGGATCTTCTCACAGTCCAAGGCACTTTCGGAATTTTCCTCCAACACCACAGTTCAAAAGTGCCTATCTTCCTTCGCCCAGCTTTCTCTATGGTCCAACTCTCACATCCATAGGTTACTATGGGGAATACCATTGCTTTGACTATGCGGATCTTTGTTGCCAGTGTGATGTCTCTACTCTTCACTAATTTATCAAGATTGGACATTGCTAACCTCCCAAGAAGTAAGCGTCTTCTGATTTCCTGGCTGCAGTCTGCATCTTCAGTAATCTTTGTACCTAGAAATACAAAGTCTGTCACTGCCTCCACATTTTCTTCCTCTATTTGCAGTTATCAATCAGTCCAGTTGCCATGAAATTGGTTTTCTTTAATATTTGACTGCAACCCAGCTTTCATTAGATACATGGAATGAACTCTTTATGCCGGGTCACAAATAGAGGAGTCAGAAAAGTATTAGAAATGCAAAACACATTGGTATGGTGATTAAAAATTGTCTTAATGATAATAATAGATCCCACCTACATAGCATAGATTCATAGATTGCAGTTTTACTACATTGAACTGCATTATATGAGTTTGAAGCTGCATTATATGGCAGTGTAGATGGAGCCATAAAGAATTGTCAAAAGGATTAAAGTGGGAGACAGATCAAGGAGGCAAACACATTTAGTGCATAAAAATCTTTATGAGATGCATTGGAATAAGTATGGAAACAGTATAACATTGTCACAAAGCAGGTTTCTTTCGCTACACCTTTAGCTGTGACAAGAACTCATGTTTTAATATATGTGGTGGGCCAAGAAACCATTGTTTCTGTTCAGCCCCTGCTACTGGATTAGACTGTGTGGATCTTTCCCAATTTAACTGGTTCTCTTTCCAAGCTTCCTTCAATAATGCTATTATTTTTTGAATGTCCTCCAAGTGAGGTTATTACATAACCGAGTAGGCGAGAGAAGCCTGGTTTTGTTATTTTGTAATGGGCCTAAGGCATTTGTAGCTTCCTTCCTTACTGTTGCTAAGGAAGGGAGGCTCAAAGCTGACAATTTGAAAGTAACTGTGGGAAGAAGCAATGTCACTCCCCTCAGTGGGGTGATCAATGTGGACAATTGGGTGCTGGAAGAATGTGCTTTTCCTCAATCTTGACAGGGTGTTTGCTTCTGCAGAAAGTGGCCACTGCCATGCACAGTTTTCTATGACCAGCCATCACCAGTGGTAACTACAGCTATTGGGTGTTTCAGCATCTGCATCCCTTAGGTGGAAGTGGGAAAGAGATGCCACTGCCATGTTAGGTCCAATGTTAGTAGCAACATCTCCTTCTCTTCTCTGCTTTGCTAGATAGGACCTTGGTCCCATTCCCATTTTCTTTCTTGGTAGGCCAGAAAGAGGAAGACTGTTAGCATCACAACCTCTTCCTTTTCATAGTGGGATATGTGGCCACTATTCCAACCCCATTCTCCTCAGGATGTCATGAAAGTATACACCTCACTGACTGTCTCCTTCTCAGCAAGATGTGTGAGTGAAATGACAAGGACATTATCTTCTTTCAAACTAACCAAAAATGTGGGCTAGATAATGCTACTGTTAGGTGGATTTGTAATTGGGTGAGCGATTGAACCCAATGCTTCTCACCATTGGTTCATCCTGGAAAGGAAAGACTAGTGGGGTGCTGGAGGGTTCTGTCCTGGGCCCAGTGCTGCTCAATATCTTTATTAATGACTCTGATGAAGATTAAGAGGGCATGCTTATCAAGTTTGCAGATGATATCAAATTGGGAGGGATAGCTAATATTCCAGAAGAAAGGATCAGAATTCAAAATGATCTCAACAGATTAAAGAAATGGGTCAAAACTAAGAAAACAAATTTCAACAAGGAGAAGTGTAAGATTCTTCACTTACAGCCTCATCAAATGGGACTGAATTTGGCGATAACACTGGTTCCTCTTCTCTTTTGCATGGATCCTGCCAGCTCCCATCCCACAACACACAGTACTTCTATTGGAGCTTTGTGGTGTGGTATGCTTCCTCCATGGGATGAGGTAAGGGGAAAGTGGGACATGGGGTGATGGGTTCCCCGTGGCAACAAATGGGATGAGATCCTTAGGCAGAAAAAATAAAATGCACAGATGCAGGATGGATGATGTGTGTGTGTGTGTGTATCAGGAACAACTTCAGAAACTGAAAGTCACTTCTGGTGTGAGAGAATTGGCTGTCTGCAAGGACATTGCCCAGGAAATGCCTGGATGTTTTTACCATCCTGTGGTAGGTTCCTGGCTTGGCAACAGTCCACGTTAAAGAGATCTTGGAGTCTTAGTGAACAACAAGTTGAACATGAGCCAGTTTTTCTTCTTCAGCCACAGAGCCCGATGTCCCCCATCACATGCCAGAATATTACTTCTGGGGTGGCTCCATTGCTGCACTGCCATTGCCAGTGAAAGAGTGGCAGCAGTGGACAACAGCAGGCTCCCTGTCTTTCTGTTAGAAAAGATGAGTTGAGTCTCTGTAAGCAGGCATCCCCCATGTGATGAAATGGGAGGAAACCACGATGGAGCAGGGCAAGACAGAATCATTCTGGGGGCTTCCTTATACAAATATGTCTTCCCAATAAGAAGAGACATGTTTTACCAAGAGCCATTATTTTAAGATGCAGTTGGGATGTGCTGATGTCCCTTACAAGCACCCAACAATTGGCTACAGCAACATTTCAGTCTCAGAACTTGTCCTTCTTCTCAATTCTGTAGAGACCCTTAGATCTTTTTTTATCTTTCCTTTGTACAATCAGCCTTTCAAATACAGATATAGCCCTTAATCCATTCTGATGTCCTATAGTACTCTATTGTATTACAAAAAAACCTTGCCGATACGTTACTGCTGGTCACAGTAAATTACTACTGAGCAAAAGGCACTCTGCTTTTAGTCAAAAGTACTCTTGTTCCTTTTGAAAGATTCCCAACATAAATTTAGTTTTTGCTGCAGAACCTTTAGCCCCATATTTTGGACCACTTCCCTGCTTTATGTTCAGGACTGTGAAAAGATGAATTTGTGTCTGTGAATCTATGCCACCATAGGATTGTATTAAGCAATGTGTTTTTGTTTTTGTTTTTGTTTTTGTCACTGGTGCAATCTAGCTTCCAAGGTTTTCTTTGTATTTGTGATGGTTGTTTCTTCCCTGCAACAACAACATCTTTCAAAATTATGCAAAATATCTTCAATTTACAATGAGGGCAGAGCCTCCCAACACTGCAGTTTTCTGCATCAGAGACATAATATGCTACATGGTTGGGGTCTGATTTTCCATATGCCTGTCTAAACCAGTTTAACATATGCTCAACTTTAAAAACATGGAGCAAGTAATAATTTATGTCACTGTGGCTATTCCTATGTGTTAGATTAAGGCAGATGTGTGCAGCAGAGAGTTCATGCAGCCCCTTATATTTATTTGGTCTGTTAGTCTCTGCTTTGGATGAAGGAGATGTTGAAAAAAATAACCAGTTATGATTCTTAATAATCTATTTCACTTGGTCTGATATAACAATCTTTTTTGAGAGGTTGTTGACCACAGCTCCTGAGTAACCCCCTTTCATTTCCATTGTGGGCAGTTTTAAACCCTTAAAATGAAAAGTGGTTGTATTCACTACGTAGCAGCTATTCTTACTTATTTGTTTTGGGAAGCTCTGCGGAACAAGGAAGACGTTAACACAAGGAAGAGTCAGTTCTGAGACGGAGCTTAGTTAATACAACACCTGGAACTTGTCTAATGAAAGACAATTAATCTTCATGATCAACAGTTACAGGGAACAACATCTGCAAAATTAGCACATTTAGTCACAGAAAGAGTGCTTTGCCATGGAAGATAAGAGACAAAACTCAGATTTAGGATAAATGTCTGTGGGAACAGAGAGATAAAGACGAATAATGGGGGTGGGCAGGAAGTATAGTTTGAGTTTTAAAAAACAGCATTGGCCATATATATTTAGGTTAAAATATTTATGTTTCCCCTCTATGGGTTATGGACGGGTCTGTTCCCTTCCCTCAAAGTGCTGAAATAATCGAACATTCACCAGATGAAGTGACCTTCCCATTTCTGCCATTCATGCAATGCTTGAGCAAATCAAATATCTGTATACTTTTGAACTACTACAGAGATCTCTTTGACTCTCAAACAACATTCTATAGACTACAGACAAGACAGGCAAATTGGTATTGAAGCTTGACCACCACCTGTGGTCGTGTTCCATATTGCACAGCGCTGTGTGCAACCCACTGTAATTCTACCTCTTCCCCACAATTAACCCATCCCTCACTTTTGATAGGCAAATCTTCGTAATGTTTAAATGAAATCCCTTTTCCTGCAAATTGCTGTTATGAGGTTACAGTCAGGAGAAAACCCATGTATGCTGCCTTGACTTCACAGGAGGAAAACCAAGATAAATATGTATTTTTAAAGAAATAAAATGTACAGTACATAACCTGAACACCAAGAGTGGCCTAAGCAAGAAACTATCGATGAGAATATATCACTGGTTATTCACAAATGTAGATATTCTCTCCTCGTGGACAACAACTTAAACATGAACCAACAAAGTGATGTGGCAGCTAAAAAAAGAGTATAGTGTCTAGATCCAGGAAAGTCAAGCTACTCCTCTATACTACCACACCTGGAATACTGTGTCCAATTCTGGGCAACACAATTTAAGGGAGAGTTGACAAGCTGGAATGTGTCCAGGGGAGGGTGACTAAAATGATCAATGGTTTGGAGGACAAGGCCTATGAGGAAAGAGCTGTTTAGCCTTTAGAAGAAAAGGCTGAGAGGAGACATGATGGTCATGTATAAATATGTGAGCGGAAGTTATAGGGAGGATGGAGCAAGCTTGTTTTCTGCTGCCCTGGAGACTAGGATGCGGAACAATGGCTTCAAACTACAAAAAAGGAGATTCCATCTGAACATTAGGAATAACTTCCTCGCTGTGAGAACTGTTCAGCAGTGGAACCCTCTGCCCTGGAGTGTGGTGGAGATTCCTTCTTTGGAGGCTTTGAAACAGAGGCTGGAGTGGATGGCCATCTGTTGGGTGTGGTTTGAATGCGATTTTCCTGCTTCTTGGCAGGGGGTTGGACTGGATGGCCCATGAGGTCTCTTCCAACTTTATGATTCTAAGATTCTCCGTTATGCTTTCAAGTATTTAATTACAATGTATGAAGTCTTACATCAATAGCTACTCTGTGAAGGAGGAATTTTTCTAAATAGGCCAAGGCTAATATTCTTAGTCTTCAATATCCAATATTCTCTGAACTAGCTGCTATTATCTTTGCTTATATAACCAAGCCATGAAATCCATGAAGAACTTTTGCCGACAACATATGTCCATAGTGTACTCAGTAAGAGTAACAGTTATTTTCTCATGGATCTTCTTGAAGAATACTTCAGAAATTCAGTTTGTCTGTGACAAAGATACCTTTTGATCTAACAGCTCCTGGAAAATTGCAAGTCCAACTTTATCTCCCTCAGCAAGACCAAGGACCTCATCATACTTTCTGAAATCAGCATCCTAGGATGCTTCCACACCATCTTCAGGACAAAGTCCCACACTGGCTATCACATGTGTGACTTCTGGCAGGAGCCCCGCCTCCAAATGGGGTGAAAGCAATGGATGATGAACAACAGTCTGTTTATGTAGTGCTCTCAAAATAATAACATGTTCTCATGCACACAGTGCCTTCTGTGTCCATCAATTCTACATATATGGATGCCACCACCCAAAGCTTGAAATTTTTCAACCCCCCTCCCCCCCCCCCTTGATCCTACTACTTTATTCAGTGGATGCCATTTTACTATACTAAGTGTGGAGCATCCATGGATTTTGGTATCTACGAGAACCCTGGGATTAAAATAGATACCAAAGGCCCACTACACATGTTTGGAATAGAAGGGTCAACTCTTATATTCATTATATTCTACATAGATATAATTTGCAAAGAAAGGCAGTTCATTATTGTGAAAAGGGCAACTATGATGGAGAGACAGATGAGTCAAAAGGGGAAAAAATATTGTGTGCCTAAGTTATTTTCAACTTTTAACAACCCAAAGGCAAACTGATTATGAAGTTTTCTTGGCCAGATTTGTTGAAAGGGACTTGCTTTTGCCCCCCTCTGAGGCAGAGAGAGTGCAATTGGCCCAGGTCATGCAATGGGTTTCCATGGCTGAGTCAAGATTCAAATCCTGGTCCCCAGAGTCACTTCTCAGTGTTCAAAACTGGCTCTACAACCTCAGAAGCTAAGGAAAGTCACAAATACTGGAAAGAATGCCAAGGAACAAATTCCTCCTTTCTCATTACTGGAAATAGAGTCAAGATAAAGCAAAGCTGTGAGCAATGTAGATTTATCAGACACCATCATTTGTTAGGACATTTCAACAGAAGAATGTGTGCAGAAAGCATTGGACCTGACCTGATTCCTTGGCAGCTGCTAGATTATCAAATTAACTTATCACTGCCATTATCAAGTGATTAGCGCCCTCGTGTGGTTCTACAAAGGTCTTAGCTGGCCTACTTTATATCTTGGGAGTCCAAAGAGAGAGCTCTGCCTTTCATCAAGGTTCATTTATAGATCTAATCTGTTGCAATGTTCTGCCACTGAAGTCTGACCTCATTTCAGCCCCCTTGCTCTCCTTGATGAGGTTTTCTTTCTCCATTCTCCAAGATGTGTTAGAATCAACCTGCACGGTGTGTTAAGACAGCAGGTAATCGAGTCATTTGTCACTATAAGCTGAGGTTCAGTTTATAGGGGTCACCTATCACAGTATGATTCATGACAAATTACAAACAAAGAAATCACAGCTAGGTAGTGTGCCCAAATATTAACTCTGAGCAAGGAATGCATGATGAGAAGGAAAATAAGTGAGGGGACAACACATTTGTTTCTGGCATCTAATCTAGACAGAGGTCTTGCGGTTGTTCTTCAAGATAATTTCTTCCTTGTGTGATTCAATAGCCCTGCTGGGAACGATTTTGCCAAGCCTCTCCAAAAGCACATTGAATGCAAAGTTCGAAGACCTCTTGGCCTCAGATGCGCTTAGCCAGGATTGTTTTAAAGCCTTTGTTTGAAATGGTCTTCAAGCTATCTGCTGCTCATCATGAGCTCATTAAACTAATGGTGCTCATGTGCATAGGGAAAGGTGCCGTACAACCAGGCAGCTCCATTCTGGTGAGTGATGATACCATGAAGACACAAGAGTAAAAACTAAATGGAGTTCAAGCCCTCTGTGTGCGTAGGAGCAGACTGCAGTATTATCACTTTGAAACAAAAAGCTCACCCCTGCAGGGCAAGGCCTTTCATTTTACAGCATGTAATGTGTCATACGCATCCAATTCTGCTCCCTCTAGGAGCTGAACTCATGTGCGACACGGTAGTCTCTAAAAACTGTAGTCACTCTGATGCAATTTCATGAAATATTGGAAGAAGCTAGAGGAGCAGGGCACCTTGGAGACTTGCTGTACCCCTGTGCTCTCATTACAGGAAGGTGAAAAGACACCACATCTAGTTTAAAGTTCCTAGGAAACAAAAGCACAGCACAATTGCAGCAACATGACTTACTGTATTTTTAAGTATGTGTTTGTATGTGTGCGTGTGTTGCAAAACTTCATTTTACAGAAATATGGCTATTAAGAAAAGTCAACTGTAATTAAAAAGAGAGAGAAGGGGTTGCCTTTGAAGACTGCTCAGAAGCAACTAATCCAACAGCCGGCAGCCAGGTTGCTCACCGGTGCGGCATACAGAGAGCATGCAACAGCGGTCAATCCCCCTGTTTAAGGAGTGCCACTGGCTGCCGTTCATCTTCCGGTCCCAATTCAAGGTACAGGTCATCACATATAAAGCCCTGAACAGTTTGGTACCCACCTACCTACCATAAACCTGCTCCTACCATAAACCTGCTCGATCTCTTCAATCTTCTGGAAAGGCTCTTATTTCACCCCTCCCTCTATCACAGACTCAACTAGTGGAGCATGCAACAGAGGGAGAGGGCCTTCTCCACTGTGGCCCCGCCTTTGGAACTCACCCTACCCTGGCAGCCTTCTAGAAAGAGTTAAAAATCTGGCTTTTCCTATGTCTCTTCAGAGAGTGACCACTCAAATCATTAGTTTGTTTCCTCCTATAACTGTTCTCATTATACAGCAGCTCCCCTGTCCTTTATAAAGCCAAACCCCACCGCTCCTCCCCCTTGGGCTCCTCCTTCACAAATATACTTTTTATTCCTATCTCATCCAGGGTTTTAACCTTTTAACATTTTATCTCATACATCTGGCCTGCCATTTGTGTTTGATTTTATGTTATTTTATACTGGTTTTTTTGTTATTTTATATATTTTGTTATGATGTATTTTTGCTGTTTCTGCGTTTAATTATGTTGTATTGCTTTTGGGCTTGGCCTCATGTTAGCTGCCCCGAGTCCCCCTTGGGGAGATGGTGGTGGGTTATAAATAAAGATGATGATGATTATTATTATTGTTATTATTATTATTATGCCAACTCCACTGGCTGCCAATCTGCTACCGAGCACAATTCAAAGTGCTGGTTTTAACCTTTAAAGCCCTAAACGGTTCCAGCCCAGCTTACTTCTCCAAACGTATCTCCCGCTATGAACCATCACAAAGTTTAAGATTGGCAAAGGAGGCCCTATTCTCGGTCCCACCACCATCGCAGTTGTGTTTGGTGGGGATGAGAGACAGGGCCTTCTCAATGCTGGCCCCTCTCTTGTGGAACTCTCTTCCCAGACATCCTTCCCTCCTGTCCTTTAGAAAGAAACTCAAAACCTGGTTATGGGACCAAGTGTTCGAACAGTAGAGGCAGCAATCAAGGATAAGACCCAAGTTGTGTTGTGTGTGAGAGAATTACAATGGACTGACCTGGAATTGTGTGATTTTAAACAAATGTCTTAGTAATTTAATGTTTTAATGGGTTGTTTTAATTGTATTATTATTTATGACTGCTGTTGGCATTGAATGAATGCCTGTTGTGAAGCCGCCCTAGGCCCATCCCCGCCCCGAGGGTGAGAAGGACAGGATACAAATATGCGAAAAGGAGGAGGAGGAGGCACAAAAGAGATGGTGCTGAAAGTAATTTTTAAAAAATAAAGAACTGCAAAGTTTTATTTTCATCATAGGCTATTTTGTTTTAATAACTTTCCTGTCATTGCCTAAGATCTCTGTAACAAGTCTTATTGCTTGTTGTGAAAACAAAATGCAGCATATCAACAAGTAGAACCACCAACTTTGCTTCACTTCAACAATATATGGTACAAAATCTCAGTCATCCTTGGATGGATACCTGATTTACTGGTCCATGACATACTTTCCTCTAACCTTTTTGCCATTTTGTTGTAGTTCATTTGTATACAGTCAAGACAGAGATATCCTATACACAATGCTAATTCTATCATCTACTTTCTGTTGCTCTGCATACTTGACATCTCCCATTCTCTCAAACACAAACATCTTATATTAGTAATATAACAGAAAGAACTGGAGAGAGAAAAAACAGACATTGAAAAAGGTGACAATGCAATCCAGATAAAATATACCTTTCTTACAATATAGTTTTCTGTTGCCATGACTAATCTAAGGAATGAAAGAAGAGCGTTTCCATATTTGTGGAGGGCATAGTGAAGGTTTTGTAGAAGTGAGACAGTAGTGGAAATGATGGATAATGTTGTTTGAAAACTATCTTTCCATATTTACCTGGGAATAAATCCAAGTGAACTCAGAAGGATGTGCTAAGAAACTATGCAAATACAATATTGTGTCTAGATTGAGGAATACAGAAATTGGGCTCCCCTATTCCACCCTGCCTTTGAAAATGCAGCACATTAGGCAACCTTCAACATCTGACAGATAAAAAGCAGAATATGGGTGGCTGGCTACAGGTTGTCAAGATGGCAACAATAATGAGGATAAACACACAAGCTAGTTGGCAGCCATTTACTTTTATGGTATGGATAAGATTCCATGCCCTCCTTACTATGGGGTGTGTGGAGGTTGTGGGACCTCATCAGAGGGGGTAGCACCCACCATGAGGAGTGGGGGACAGAGGTCTGCATGGTGGTAAGGAAAGTAGCCAAGTAATGGCTTTGCTCCATTAGCTCTTTCCCAGTCATTTACAGCGTTTTTGCCCTTTGCCTCTCTTTTTACACCCTCTTCTTTTCTTTCCACACCATACACCCAACTGCTCTCCCTGCAGCTAAGACAATTTTTGACTCTAGCAACAGCCACTTGTGTTTTACCCATCGTATGCCAATGCACATGCTTTTGTGTGGTGTGCTTTAATATGTGAAGATAAACATGGGCTTAATTTGCACTCCTAATTATTGAGCTACACATTTCTGCTGCTGAATGGGCTAACTATACATATTGAATTCCCTGCTTTTTCCATGCTATCTTGCAAGGTGACCTGACCAACCCATACTGTGACTGCTGCAGTGGGAGCTGTGTGTTTTGTTTATGTGTATATGTGTTCAGAATAGAATAGAGTACCTTTATCATCATTGTACAATAAAATTAAATGCCACCCCAATCACATAATATATGTAGAATTACATAATGAAGCACTCCTCCTTATTTATTTATTTACTTACTTAATTTGTACCTCACACCCATCTCCCCAAGGGGACTCTGGGCGGCTTACATGAGGCCAAGCCCAATAACACATAATAACAACATAATAGCAATTATAAAAACAATACAATCAATAAAACTTAAACACTAGCAGTAACAGACAATGTAAAAGCATTTCGGGTGGGCCAAATGCGAATCCTTCCACATTCTAATCACTGTTGCACAATCCCTAATGCTACATCTGTGTGAAACCATAGAGTTCAATATAGTCACAGATCTAAGATAAAAGCTATCTCTCAGCCCATTTGTTTTTATCATCCTATACCATCTGCCAGATAGTAATAATTAAAAGACTATCCAGGGTGAGGTGGATCCTTAAGAATGCGTTAAGCTTTATTAAGACAGCTGGAATTATAAAGTTCTTTCAAAGAGGGGAGAAGGCAACCAATAATTCTCTAGGCAGTAGAGATAACCCTCTGGAGTGCTCACACATGCACAATCTCTAGATGCAGGAGTTGAGGAGGATATGGCTACTTGAAGATTCTGGAACTGTCATTTCAATATTGTGGTATGGTCTGGTATAGGAGGAGATCCATATAGGGGACACTATGAGTTGCTGCACTGGGTGGCACCAACCCTAGTGATGTTGCTGTACTCCTTTCCTTTTCCTTCCCGCCGGTCCACTCTCCATGTACTGAATTGAGTGCAAATTACTAACACATTTTGAACTTTGTGGCAGTTGAACTAAGATGGGGACAAATGGGTAAAGTGGGAGGAAAAGGGGAGATAAACTGAAACATTTAAAATGTATCTGCAAAAGTGG
Source organism: Anolis apletophallus (assembly GCA_030556195.1). Lineage (NCBI taxonomy): Eukaryota > Metazoa > Chordata > Lepidosauria > Squamata > Anolidae > Anolis > Anolis apletophallus. The sequence continues at coordinate 57,706,554 of JARBWK010000002.1, forward strand.
GAGATCAGTTGGAATAATTGGGCCTGTTCTTGCCAGACAGGTCCATTATCCCAGGATAAGATCCCAGGTTTTCTGTTTATCCCAGATTATCTGGCAGTGCGGACTCATATAATCCAGTTTAAAGCAGATAACCTGGGATCAGATCCTAGGATATAGAGCCTGTCTGGAAGAGAGCCCTTCTGGAAGAGAGCATGTAATCTCAAAAAATGGATGGATACTCCTTTGATCAGCAAAGCTAATTCACCCATAGAAGGCAGGTCTTGGATCCAACCAACATAAAGCTCAAACAATTTTTTTTCATGAAGCTGTAAAAAAGTATTTGAATTCTACACGACATTTCATCAGACTGAGCAAACATCAGATTGCCAAACTCTATTTCCAAGCCTTCCCTTCACCCAGCAACCTTTAAATATTCTGAACTGCTTTAAAAGGTAATTCGCCCTTTCTTGATTCACAGAGAGTGAAACTAATATAACATCGCCATGACTATTCAACACACTATTTATCGAATTCACTAGCATACTCTGCTTTATAAATGAGTCACATTACATACCACCTAGAACACCAAATGAATCGATAGTGTCATCTCATCACAATACCACTCAGGGATGTGTGTGTGTGTGTGTGTGTGTGTGTGTTTAATCAAATTTACAATAGCATATTATTTTGACCTTTTGCCTGTTTGCATCTGCAAACTGTTTTAAAAAAACCCAATGCACTATGAATATATTCCTTTCTTCAAGATAAGTAATAAAAAAGCACAAAGTTAAACATTTATATTCCCAAACTACAGATTGAGCATCCCTTATCTGAAATGCTCGGAACCAAAAGTGCTCTGTATTTTGGATATTTTTTTTCAGATTTTGGAATATTTGCATACACATAATGAGATATCTTGGAGATAGAAACCGAGTCTAAACACAAAATTCATGTATATTTCAAACACACCTTATACACATAGCCTGAAGATGATTTTATACCTAATGTTTTAAATAATTTTGTGCATGATACAAAGTTTATGTACATCAATCAAACAGTCAGAAAGCAAAAGTATCAGTATCTCAGTCACTCACTTGGGCAATTTTGGAGTATTTCAGAATACCAGATAAGGAATATTTTACCTGCGCTACCCACCTCCGCTCCCTCCAGAAAACATGAACAAAGAAACTGAGGTTATTGAAGTTATCCATAAAGTTTAGAATAATACTTTTCTAGTAATGAATGAAGAGATAAAGAAGTGAGAGAGTGGGTATTCATCATCAACAGATTATGTGCAAATTCCTGTCAAGTACAATAGACTGTACAAGGCCAGACAGATTCAGCATCAAGAGGTTAAAGCAGAAAACTATTATATATTGTTCACACAACATTGCAATTTTGCATCTTTGGGGTTTTTTAATGGCCCAGTCCTATGCAAATTACTCACATTTTCTTACTAAAATGTCAGGAATATCATGTATTGAAAACAGACAACCCGTATAATCTGCATCACATTTTCAAATTAAGATTGGCACTTGTAACATCCCTTTTGTCTTTTTCTTTTTTTCAAATTCATTTCCAAACTAGTTAATTATTTTTGTAATGTTCAAAAAAGATAAAAAGATTGGTATGGTGGCATCTTTCCACCTCTATTCCATAGCAAAAATGGCAAAATGGAAATGAACGGTTTCACTGCAACCCTTGAACCAGTCAGACAAGCATTGATCCTTTGTTCAGGAGGGGATCCAGACCTGAACGCCAATTTTAGACGCAGGGTTCCCCTCCTGACGAATCCCCAAATTAGGAGACTTGACACTCGGGTGACTGGGAGACTGGACCCACAGGCTTGTGGCGACCGTCTCCCAACGGACCTAGGAACTACTGGGACATTGCCGGACCTGTGGGGCCCTCCTAGGCCCCCCTCGTTCGACGGTCGAGCCACTGCTGGCTAGACCTTAGGTAGCTCATGGACCCTGTGGTCCTGAGCCTGGCCCCTCCCTTTCTTAGTTGTAGGACCCTCCTTTTGTATTGTATTGTTTTGTTTGTGCACTGCTGTATTTTATGTTAGACTGTGAACCGCTCTGAGCCTCTGGATAGAGCGGTATAGGAAGTCGAACTATAATAATAATAATAATAATAGTTGGATCCCCCTTCCATTTCCAGGCACCATATGCACAAGTGTTTCTTTATCCCTTACTTTAGTAATAGCACTTGGTTTCATGGATTTGGTTTTCTATTTCACATTTAAGCAAATAAAAAGCCCACTTCTTGAGCTCTTGAGTAGTGCTAGATATCACTAATCATCTGTATAGAAATGGCTATATAAATTGGGACCTTGTGTGTCTGGACACAAAGACCATCAAGGTGTAAGCCCATCAAGGGCTGCTGTGATTTGTGATGTGATTTATATGCTTTTATGTTTTTAACATGTATTGTTAGTATTAATGTTGTTTCATGCTATTTTAATATTTGTATATTTGTGTATTTCAAATTGTATTGAAATGTTTTTATTTATAAGCTGCTTTGAGTCTCCATATGGAGAGATAAAGTGGAATATAAATAAACATAATAAATCTCTATATATAATAAAGCGGAATGTTTGTTTGTATACAGTATGTGTCTGTATGTGTGTATGTATGTGGCAGCGTTCTGATTGGCTCCAGGCCTCTACATTCTGACAACATGATTGGTTGCCAGTGAGGGAACATTTGCATAACGCCTCTATTGGCCAGCCAACACGAACATTCCGACCCTCTAAAATGACAGAGGAGTATAAGGCAAAGGCCTGAGGCAGTCACCAACACGAACATTCCAAAGCTCTAAAGTGGCAGAGGGAGTAAGGAAAAGGCCTGAGGCAGTCAGGCATGGTGGGAGTTTCAGACCAAAACACTTTGCGACCCCTTTGCGACCCCAAACAATGAGAGAGCAAGACCAAACTTGGCACACAGAACCATCAAGACCCACTCTATATCCTGGTGCAGTTTGAGGGAGGATGGACCATGGATGACGGGACTTGCAGTACTTTAACACATTTGCTTAGAGCACTGTGGCCCACACCATAGAAGGATCAGGACCACACTTGGCACACAGATGCCCACTGGCCCACTTTACAACCTGGTGCAGTGTAGGGTAGGATGGCCCACGAATGATGGGATTTGCAGTACCTTCACCCAATTCATTTCCCACAGAACATTGAAGCCCCTACAAATCACAGACCAGGTCCAAATTTGGCACACAGAGTACCCACGCCCCACTCTATATCCTGCTGCAGTTTTGAGGGGGACGGACCATGGATGATAGGACTTGGAAGTACTTTCTGAGACCACTGCGACCCTCATCCAATTACCAAAAAGAATGAACTAGGCACACAGAGTCTCCATGACCCACTTTACATCCTGGTGCAGCTTGGAGGAGGGCAGACCATGCATGATGGGATTTGAAGTACCTTCACTCACTTCCCAAAACTGCTGCAAACCTAATCCAATGACTGATCAAGACCAAACCTGACACACACAGCCCTCATGACCCACTCTACATCCTGGTGCCGTTTGAAGGAGGATGGACCATGGATGATGGGACTTGAAATACCTTCACTAACTTCCTGAGACCACTGCAAGCCACGTAAACATCTCATAAGGACCACCCTTGGCACACAATGCCTTTCTCAAATAACCCGGGCAGGGCCAGGTCCCCAAGCTAGTAACAAATAAATAAAAGACAAGGCAGCTGCTACTGTGTTTGCTTTTTCATCCAATACAATAACAAAAATGGCTCATTCTGCCTTCAACTGTTACCTCGTCTGCATTTTTGTCTATAGTGGTATTTTTGCATAAGAAGGGATTTGTAAACATCAGAGTCCACAGACATTTTATGTTCAAACCAGTCCTAACGTGCATTATTGTTTTCTTGTCATTTTAGAAAACACACACAAAATTGTAAATGTAAGAGAGTTTCTGGAGACAGCATATTGTTGTTGTTAACCTATAGTGGGGAATGTTCTTTTCATTCATTCACTTCATTTTTTCTATTCTTTTCCATCTTTGGGCAGCAATAACACTCTCCTCTTTTGGGTTCGCACAGCTGCACCTAGGCAACAAGGGGCATAACACCAATGATTGCATCAGATCAATGAGAGGACAGGCAGGCTGAAACTCCAAAGATGGGGCTTGATTGTTCAAACTTACATTGCAACTCTCATTCTGAGAAAAATAGAATATGGTCTCCTTATCCACAGTTTCATTCATCCACTCTCCAAAAATGATTGCCTCCTGGAACTGTTTGTGGGCCTCTTTAGGTCCTCCAGTACAATTCTGTTATATACTCTGGCTCAAGTACAATCAGCTCTCCACATTCTCTGAGCTTAAGGTTATGAAAGTGAAAAACAATGAATACAAAATTGCTATTATTTTACTGGAGGGAACAACTCTTTAGAAATTTCTAGGTCTTCCAGTCTGACTTTGTGGTAATCTTCCACTGGAAGCTGACATAGAATCTGGCAGTATTTTTTGTAACTTATTTGGAAATGAAATGTTCTATAATGCAAGTTTATAGTTTCTATTTAAGAATTTGCAAAGCATGGCTTGAGTCCTCGTGGGGATATAGGGCAGAATGCAAATAAAGTTATTATTATTGTCATTATTTTTTATCACCAGTAACCCTCCTCCCTTTGTTTTCAAACAGGGGCGGTCCTACAAGGTAGGCCAAGTAGGCGGCCGCCTAGGGCGCCATCTGGGAAGGGGGCGCCATCCTGGCCGCATGGGGCGCCATCCTGGCCCTGCTGATGTTCCTCAGACAGCACCACAGCTGCCTGCTTTTGGGCCTCGGCCTTGTCTTTGGCGCCGCTTCTGGGTATGCGGAGGTTTTCGCACAGGCGCAGTTGCTCCAAAGCTGAAGTTGGCGCAGAGCAACTGCACATCCGCGAAAACCTCCGTGCATGCCCAGTAGCTCCCTTGCGCAGAAGCCTGTAAGCAAAGCACTCCCTATCGGGCAGGTAGGAGTGCTTCCTCTATCCTTTTGTCTCCGCCGCGCGCGCGTTTGCAGGGAAGGAGAAAAGAATCAGTGAAGGAAGTGTAAGTGAAGGAATGAATGAAGGGCTTTCCTCCTCCTCTGCGATCTCTTCTCTCCCTCCTTCCTTTCTTCGGCACTATTTCTGTCTAGACCTGAGGGGCCTGAGGTTATGAGGAGTTGTGGGAGTTGGAGTCCAAAACACCTAGAGGGAGGGCGGGCCCAAGTTTGCCCAGGCCGCGCTGCCTGTATTCGACCTCATTTGAACATTTTGGCTGTTTTTCTATTTACATTTACATTGGGATCCTAATTTTGGACTTATGGGAGACTCCTATGAATTATGAGACTGGTGGGAGGTAATATATTCTGATTTTGATGCATTTACATTGCATTTCTTGTTGATTATTATACAGTTCTGCTTAATATTGTCATACAATATAATAAAAATACAATATAACAATAGAATAATGATTAGGGTTGCCACTTTTTGATATAAGAAATAAGGGACATTTACGGGATTTTTCACAAAAATAAGGGACACTTCATTAAAAACTTGAAACTCAAACATTAGGTAGAAATAGTTTTATTAACGGAATAAGATAATGATTGAAATTCACAAAAGAAACCGACTTACACCCTCTTAACAGTACATTATTAGAACTACCTAATTTTCTCCATAGGGTTGCCACTGTATTTAGTACTTGACTTTGCTGACTTTAAAAGTGCACTGTCTAAACATTAAAATAAAATAAATTTTATAAGACAGCACATCTTCATGATTATTACGTCAATAGTTAATGGTATAGTATAGTATGGGATACACAGCATTGTAGTATAGTATAGTATGGGATACACAGCATTGTATAGTATTGGGATGCACAGCTAGGCCTATTTTAAGAGTAACTCTCAAGCAAGCAGAAACTATCTTTATCCAACATGATCCAACATTCCCCTTGGGTAACGGTTAATTAGTCTACTGTACTTTGAAAAGTCCAGTATCGCCTCTTCCTTCCAACAGGACGCAGGCTGCCCTGCGAGTTGGAATCCCCCGGGCAGGCATTGCCGTGGAAACCGCAGCGCACCTTCCTCTGGTCAACCCCGCCCAGTCCTGTCCTGCTAGTCAAAAATAAGGGACAGGGCCTGAAAATAAGGGACACAAATTTGAGGGTCAAAATAAGGGACGTTCCTTTAGAATAAGGGACATATGGGAACCCTAATTATGATATATTTTATATTACATGTAATATTGCAAACAATATTGCAGTATAGTGGTATTGTACAAAATAGTAATATATAATATTTTACTTTACTTTATTTTGGGTTATTTGAGTTTTATAAGAGTCATGAAAATATTTAGTAGAGGATAATTTTATTTAAATAAATAATTTTATTTATTATTTAATAATAATAATATAATAGAATGTTATATTGTATTATAATGTCAATATATTATAATATAATTATATTGTAATGTAGTATAATATAATTATGATATAATATAGTATGAGTATGGTATAATATATTGTATATACATTGATACAATATAATACTACTAATGGTATTGTGATATTATAATTGTATATTTGTTTTACATGGGGGGGGGCAAAATAATGTTTTTGGGGGCACCGAAAGAATGTTCGCCTACCATTTCAAATTACCTTAGACCGCCCCTGTTTTCAAATGAGACTATGAAGAGTGTGATGATATCCTATAAACTTACAATGACTTTATTTATTTATTATTTATTTATTATTTGGTCTTATATGCCGCCACTCCCCGAGGGCTCAGAGAGACTCAGCAATATAGACAACACAGTCATATAACTCCCAAAATACAATTAAACAGTCAAACAATTTAAAAGAATTTAAAACCACATTCAAATGCCAGCTGGAATAAGTGGGTTTTGCAGGCCCTGCGGAAGGACAAAAGATCCTGCAGGGTGGTAGGTGGAGGACCATCTCAACCCAATGCCACTTTTGGGAACTCTGAGAGACAGTGCAAACTATATCAACAGGGATACATTCCCGGAATTACCATGGTTAGCAAAAATCATGGATAATAGTGAACTCTATTAAGTACATGATTTCCAGCAGAAACATACCATAGCATTGTGCCAGAGGACCTAAAAAGACTACCTGTATACTTATGTCTAGATTCTCCAGCATGACTCTATGGTCAACTTCAGGTGGAAGCAAACCATGGAGATATTTTGGAGGATCTAGGAAAAGCTTAGAGATTATATACTTTGTCAGATGCAAGAAAATGGAACTGCAGGTATTGGTCCTATGGACATGACCGGGGGAGGGGGGAGTGACATACTGTTCTAAAAACACCATGGGAGTAAGGAACAGATGTGATTGGGGATATTTTGGGCAAAGCAAAGACCATCATCCAAGATGATTATATCTGTGAACTCTTGTAGTATATTTTAAAAAGGTATATGTTAGATTTATCTATCACAGTGGGGGTAAATTTGTAGCGCCTACATATAGTTGAATCTTTACTCTCAATAGTTCTTATCACTGGCTATACAGGATAACATTAATGGTAGTTGCATTTCTACCCACCTCTGACAGGACTGAATTCTAGAAAGCCTTCCTTCCTTTACAACTGATACAAATTTCCCTTCCTCCTAGTATCCGGGACACAAGAAGACAAAATGACTTCTCTTTTATATGGATGTACTGTTCCAGAATTTCCATTCAGTGTGACAACTGCCTTACCAATGTGAATTTGTTATTTCGTGCACAAGTGCTCTCATGATAGATTCATAAGTCAAGTCAGTAGTTCTAAAAGTGAACACTTATATTCCTTTTAAAAGGCAAGCATGTCTAAAGATGTGACAGATGAGACCAATCCCTGTCATACAAATATCAGATAAGTGCTCCTTGGGTGTATACTTTCAGTCATCACAACCAAGGACTCTAGAAATTTGTTGGGTTTTGGGGGGGGGGGGCATGACCCAAAAAACAAACCCACTATAGAAACCATTAATCTTCAAGTGCTGCAACAATCATAAGTTGTGCAAATAAAGAGAAATATTACTTGTCCTGTTTGTTAAGGAATAGTTTTTAAAAAGCATTTTTGTTCCCATCATCATTTTTTTTTGCTAAATTGATAAGCAGACTCTTCACATGAATGCATGCACACGCTACAAAGCTCGACATATAATCCAGTTCAAAGCAGATATTGTGGAATTTTCTGCCTTGATATTCTGTGTGGAAGGGCCCTTAGATTCACCAGAAGTCTGAAATAACTTGAAGACACCCAATAGCCAAAACATTTAATATGAAAAGGTCAGCAACTCAAGTCGATTCCATGCCCCCTCCTGTTTCTAGGAGGCCCAGTGCTCTTCAATCTTCCTTCTCTTGAGAACCTTCACCAATAAATAGTAAGATACACAATGAATAATAAGGCAATAATAAGGCAAACACTTTTATTCAATGCAGAACAAGAATAGCAAGTATGATTAACCAAGAAATTCACTACCAAAGCTACATTAGAGGAATATAAAAAAGAGATAGCACATAATTGGTTAAATTTAATCAGTTACTTTCAAGTGCTGGTAATTACCCTTGCCACTGAGGTCAGTAATTAATTTAGACTGTGAATTTTTCAAGCTCTTAAGGCTTAGCTGCATAATGAATCATGCAGAATTTCCTAAAATGTCTTTACCAGTTTGGAATGTAAAATTCAGTTCTGAGTATGCAGGGTCATCATACAGTAAAGCAAGAACCTCAAACCGTGTGCACTGAAGAGCCATGAACAAAAGTTCTTTAATATTAAGCCTTCTTGCTCATACTTTCATTGATTGTGCTGACCTACTGTGCTATCTGAGCAAGCAGTGTTTTGTTTGGTGAGCATCTTGCCAATATAAAGTGTTCTCTTGCTCTAGGATATATTTCCCTTGGGGTGATAAATGGCAGCTGAATGTTCAAATTCTCACTTCACTATAGTTGATAATAGAAACTTCATTGATAATACTATATATGTTCATAGGGTAGGTTTCGGGGGGGAGGCAAAGATTTTGCTATGACTCATGGATAAATCAAGTGTTATTCCATGGTGGGACGAAAGCACTAGTGCTGCCTCAGGTCCCTTCTACACTTCCATATAATCATCATCATCATCATCACTTTATTTCTTATTGATCACCCTCCATCGGGATAGTTTAGGTGATTTACACAGAAGCAATAAAAGCAAGATAAAACATACAGCATCATGAATATAAAAGTTAAAATTACACATCAAATGCTCTACTGAATATCCAGGTCTTGAGAGCCTGGGTGAAGGAGCGCAAGTCGCACATATTTATTTCTTATTATTTCAGGATTTTACCCCGCTCTTCTCAACCCCCGAGGGGGGACTCAGAGTGGCTCACAGTACGGCACAATTTGATGCCCACATCACAACAGCATAAAACCCCACAACAATTAAAACACATTAAAATACATTAAAATACAGTTTCAACAGCATCATACACAGTCATTCCAAGTTAAAACAATATTCAATCCATAAAAACATTGACCCTCTTCATCCATTCCATTAAAATCCCCATCTAACATGCTGCCTAGTGCTGGTGTGCAAACGCCTGGTCCCAAAGCCAAGATTTTACCTTTTTCCTGAATGCCAGGAGGGATGAGGTGGACCGTACCTCAATAGGGAGTGCATTCCACAGACGGGGAGCCACCACCGAGAAGGCCCTCTCTCTCGACCCCACCAACCACATTTGAGAAGTCGGCGGGAGCGAGAGCAGGGCCTCCCCGGATGATCTTAGATTGCGAGGTGGGACGTAGCGGCTGATGCATTTGGACAAGTAAGCTGGGCCAGAACCATATAGAGCTTTAAAGGTCAAAACCAGCACTTTGAATTGAGCTCGGAATTGGACAGGCAGCCAGTGGAGCTGGCACAACAGGGGGGTGGTGTGCTCCCTGTATGTAGCTCCCGTTAGTAATCTGGCTGCCGCCCGCTGGACTAATTGCAATTTCCGAACTGTCTTCAAAGGCAGCCCCACGTAGAGTGCGTTGCAGTAATCTATTCGGGATGTGACCAGAGCGTGGACGACCGTAGCCAGACCAGACTTCCCAAGGTACGGGCGCAGCTGGCGCACGAGTCTCAACTGTGCAAAAGCTCCCCTGGCCACTGCCGAGACCTGGGGTTCCAGGCTCAGCGATGAGTCCAGGATCACTCCCAAGCTGCGAACCTGCGTCTTCAGGGGGAGTGTAACCCCATCCAACACTGGCTGTAACCCTATGCCCTGTTCGGCCTTACGACTCTCATATACTCCATATACATAGCTCTCATATACTCCAAATTAATAATTAATTATATTAATAATTAATATAATCCATATTATCAAAGCAGATAATCCACATTACCTGCTTTAAACTGGATTATATGAATCTACTCTGTCATATAATCCAGATCAAAGCAGATAATCTGGATTTTATATGGCAGTGTAGAAGGGGGCCAACCATTTGTTGTCAACCACACCGCCATTTCCCTGCCCAGACACTTACCTTTCCATCATGGGTGAGGATGCATCTTGTGATGCTTCCTCGCCACTTCAGGGTTCAATGGCATTTGGTAGGCCCCATCCCCAAAAAAGGAGAAAGGGGTTAAAAGCCCCAAGTGCGATAAGGTCCATAGAGCCACCACTGCCATTTTAATACCCAGGCATTTAAAAATCCAGAAGTGACACTATGGTGTGTGAGACTGGATCTACAATGCCCTATATCTCAGGATCTGATCACAAAGTATCTACTTTGAACTGGATTATATGAGCCCACGCTGCCAGATAATGTGGGATAAACAGATAATCTGGGATCCAATACTGGCATATAGGGCAGTGTAGATATAGCTTGCATAGAAGGAGTTAATGTTTCTTTCGGTTTTTTTCATGATGGTCTAGGCCAGGGGTCCTCAAGCGTTTAAAGCAGAGGGCCAGTTCACTATCCTTCAGACTGTTGGAAGGCCAGACTATAGTTTGAAAAAAACATGAACGTAGTGCAATTTTTTTTTAAAAAAAAACAACAATACAATATTTAAAATTAAGAACAATTTTAACCAACATAAGCTTACCGGTATTTCAATGGAAAGTATGACCTTGCATTTGGCTAATGAGATGATCAAGTGAATTAGAGTTGTTGTTGTTGTTGTTGCTGTAAGCCTTCAAGTCATTTCAGACTTAAGGCAACCCTAAGTGTAAAATTTAGAGTGAGACAACCCTAAGTGTAAAATTTAGAGTGAAGCAACCCTAAGTGTAAAATTTAGAGTGAGGCAACCCTAAGTGTAAAATTTAGAGTGAGAGTAAATAACCTTAAAGGGTGACATCTGGCCCGCAGGCCTTAGTTTGGGGGGCCCTGGTCTAGGTTCTCACCTTTCTCCACTCTACCCAGAGGTGGGTGGTTCTTTTTTTTAAGTATTAAGGTAGAGTACTTACATGGATAAGATGAAGCAGTTTTCGGGGGTTAATTTTTTGGACTAAATTTTCCACCTCTAAAAAATTAAGGAAATAATTCAGAGCTACTAGTTATCTTCCCAACTGAGATGACTCCTTATTAATCATGAATTCATATTCTGGCCTTCTATAAACAACATATTCCATTGAGATTACTATAAGTCCTTTCTTATCCACTTAGCATTTTTGGGTCTCACATGAGATTAGAAGTCTCTTGATAGATGTTCTGTTTTTAATTTTTGCAAAACCAAGTCTTTTAATTAGAGCTTTGTTGCTAGGCCTTATCCCAATGGGAATCTGAATAAATGAGACAAAGTAAAGTAGAATGAAATAAAAACAATGGAATTGGCATTTAATTAACAGCAATGATGATACTGTACCAAAAAGTCTGCCTTGGTTGTCACTTTTGTAAAGTCCAATTTAAAATATAGGTTTTACCCTTTGAAGTCATATGCTTCCTGGGATTGCTGTACTATCTAAGGATGAATCTACATTGCCAGATAATTCAAGTATAGACTGCATTATATGGTCAGTGTACACCCACATAATGCAATTTGAATTACATTGAACTGCATTATATGGGTCTAACCTGTGGGCTGTGGACCACAAGTGGGCCGCGAGGACATAAATCTGGTCCATGAGCCTCCTTTTTCTTTACTTTATTTTTTCACACTGCCTGCCACTTCTTCCCTATCGCTGACCATGGCATATGTTCTGTATCAGAAACTAGAGCTCATATGGTCTATCGTCCAATGCGATTTTCTGAATCAGCACCCCAAACCCAATCCAAAGTTAACCAAAAGGTGATTTTGGTACTAATGTTGGAGAGTGGTCCCTGGTCAAAGTGGTCCCTGGTCAAGTAGTCCTTAGTCAATAATAATAATAGTAATAGTAATAATAATATTTATCTATAACCCACCACCATCTCCCCAACGGCTTACATGAGGCCAGGCCCAAACAACAAATTACAATTAAAATACAAATCAAAACATCAACAATATCAACAAAACACAATAAAAATACATACATATTAATTAAAAAGAAAAAAGTACAAATAAATATCTAAAATCACAATGACAAGGCAGGCCGCATGCAGAATATAAAATGTTAAAAACTCAGGGTGAGACAAGTGGTCCCTGGTCAAGTGGTCCCTTGTCAAAGTGGTCCCTAGTTTTAAAAAAAGGTTGGGAACCACTGGACTACACTGACTCAAATAAGGCAGTTCAGACTGAATTACATGGCAGTGTAGATCCAGCCAAAGGCTTCATTCGAACTTATGGAGGGTCACACATGTTTGAAACCTTTTTGAAATTCCATGTGTTGTTTAACCTCTTGATTATGAAGGGCATGCATCTACATTATAGAATTAATGCATCTTGACACCACTTAAACTGCCGTGGATGAATACTATGGAATAATGGGAGTTGTAGTTTTACAGTTCTTTTAGACTTCTCCACTAAAGACTGCTAGTGTCTCACTACAAATCCCAGGACTCCATAGCATCAAACCATGGCAGTTCAAGAGATGTCAAACTGCATTAATTTCACAGTATAGATTCACCCTACATTGAAAGAAATTCCGTTCCAAAGTAACACCAATATACAACTCACTTGACATACTGAAAGTTAGTTAAATATATGCCAGTCAAAAACCAAAACAGAATTTGCACAATAGATATGAATATCCTCTCTCTCTCTCTCTCTCTCGCTCTCGCTCTCTCTCTCTCAACCTGTATGTGTGTGTGTTAGAAAATATATATATGTGAAAACGGAGTTTCTGGTGGAAATGTTATATTATTGCCTGAGTCATATTCTTGTCAACACTGATGAAAAACATCTGTTTCGCTCTGCAGTCTCCTAGACTGCACTGACCTTGCAAGAACCCTGCTAACAGCACACACATCATAGACACTGTGGAGAGATCACCATAAATGGCCACATATTTTCCCCTAGCAAACTCACTTCAGTAAAAGGGGATGATCAACAATCTCATAGGATCATAGAGTTGAAAGAAACCCCATGGGCCATCCAATCCACCCCCCTGCCAAGAAACAGGAAAATTGCATAAACAATCACCAATCTTTTATATCACTCTTGGCCACATGACTGTGACCACTTCACTTTTGTTCATTATCATGCATGCATGTTTGATGATGAACATATGAGTTTAATTGTGAGTTTATAGCCACAGCTTAACTAGCTCAACCTCCTTACCCTACTCCTCCTTCTGCTGCACCACCATCTATCCTTACATGTCCTGCAAAAGGGCCAATCTTTCACTCCATTTGCCACATTTCTAACACAAAGATTATCACCTTCTAAACCTCTTTCCCAATGATTGGCATTATCCCCACTTTCCTGGTGATCCCTGTCCACTCCATTCTCCTAAAGCACCACTTCTTAAACTGTGGATTCTCACCCCAAATCGAGTGCCCTTAGCTCAATGTTGGGGTCATAATAGATTTGGCAACAGTAAAAGGTTTCCGATTGGCATCTAGACATTTACACAGATCTGTTAGCAACAATGTGCAGTGTTTACAGTGGACTCTGCAGAAAATGCTTCAGCTGTAATTCATAAAAATAAAAATCAGGGTTGTTGTTTTTTTTAGTAAACCTTGAAAATGCTGATTTATTATCAGTAAATATTTAATTTTTCTACATATTTTATATACCTGGGGGTCATGAAAAAAATTATTGGGCAGAAAGGGGTCAGAAGTGAAAAAAAATTAAGAAACTATATCCTAAAGCAGTCTTTCTCAACCAGTGTGCCGTGGCACACTAGTGTGCCGTGATGGACCTCCTGCTGTGCCGCGAGAAAAACTCTCTGCCCCCCTTTCTCCCCCTTCCTGCTGAACTCCTGCTGCTTGGGGGAGGAGGAAGGGCCGGGCAGTGGTGAAGAAAAAGAAGAAGGGACCGGGCGCCGTCTCCTTCGGCCGTTTCCCCAGCCAGCCTCCAATCCGCCATGACTCCCACCATGACTCTCGCCCCTCGCTCGCTGAAGCCGCGTGGAGGAGGAGCCCGCCCACTGAAGCTCGTCCACCGCTCATGCTCCTCCTCCTCTGTAGGAGAGCTGAAGCTGGGGGGAGGGGGCATGGCGCGGCCTGGCTCTGCCCCCTCCCCCGGCCTCGGCACTCCCAGCAGCTGCTCCAGCCTTGAGGAGGCAGTGCCAAGCCAGCGTTGTGCTGGCTCTGGCACCGCTGGCTTGGCACTGCCCGCTCAAGGCTGGAGCAGCTGCTGGGAGAGGTGAAGCCGGGGAGGGGGGGCATGGTGCAGCCTGGCTCCACCCCTCCCCGCTTTGGCACGCCCAGCAGCTGCTCCCCGCCGGCCCCCCTCCCTCCGCCGTTCGCTACTGTGTTAGAGTGTCATTTTGTGTCATTTTGGTTGGTGGTGTGCCCCCGGATTTTTTAAATGTTAAAAGTGTGCCGCGGCTCAAAAAAGGTTGGGAAACACTGTCCTAAAGAACCACAAGGGGGCCAGGTCACTGCCCAGCAGCCTGTTCTTCCCATCACAACTAAATCCTCCCCACAACACCTTGGAGGGCCAGCCACACACCAAAATTTTAAACAGGTTTTTAAAACAGGATTGAAACCTTTAAAAACAACATTTCAAGTGAATTCTCATTAGCATAATTTCTCCAGATCACAATGAATGTGAGGTCAATACATTTTAGTCCATGTAAACAAGCAGGGCGCCCTGGTGGCACAACAGGTTAAACCGCTGAGCTGCTGAATTTGCTGACCAAAAGGTCAGGGGTTTAATTCCAGGAAGCAGGGTGAGCTCCCACTGTTAGCCCCAGCTTTTGCCAATCTTGCAGTTTGAAAACATGCAAATGTGAGTAGATCAATAGGTACTGCTTTGGCGGGAATGTAACAGCATTCCATGCATTCATCCTAGCCACATGACCTTGGAGGTGTCTATGGGCAATGCTGGCTCTTCAGCTTAGAAATGAAGATGAGCACCACCCCCCAGAGTTGGATACAACTAAACTTAATGTAAAGGGGAAACCTTTACCTTTAGCTTAAACAAGACCTTAAAGATGAGTGGAAACTAATGCCATATACTATGAGAAGTCAAAGGTCTGTCAATACAGGCTGGATCTACATTTGATCTATCCAGATCAGGCATGTAGCCAGGGGGGCTAAGGGGGCTTCAGGCCCCCCCAAATTCTCATGGTGGTGGTCCGTGAAAAGGCCTTACTGGTACATTATTTAAACTGTGATGTTTATTCATATCATGATCTGCTCACCATGCTCATTATATCCCACATTAATGGGGTTATTGGGATAACAATACAAAAGGTTTGGTAGGGTAGACCCTCTTCCACCCAGTCTCAGCCCCCCCCCCCCCCAATCAAAATCCTGGCTACAGCCCTGATCCAGATGATCTGCTTTGAACTAGATTATTTGAGTCTACACTGCCATACAATCTAGTTAAAACCAGATTATCTGGATTTTATATTGCAGTGTAGATGAGGCCACAGTATGCTTCCTTTCAAGGAATAAACTCCTTTCAAAGACTAATGAAGGAAATAAATTAGTGAGTTACCTAGAAATTCCTTTCCCGAAGGAGTGATATGGTACTACTTGCTGCTCATTCTTTCAGCATGCAAAGTGGAGATAATTTTTGTCTCAAAAAGTATCCGTCTCTGTATCCAATTAGTTGTCTGATCCTGATCCTTAGTCCCAGGGGAAATGAGAGGGATACACACAAAGAGACCCATGCTTCCTGGTCAAGAAGTGGTAGATGGATGGCTCTCCTTCATACCTCTCCTGCAACTCAAGAGGATAGACACCACATGCAAAATAGCATAAGGTCATATCAGCTGCTCCTATTCCTCCCTCCTGTAAATGTTAGGGCCTTTTCACACAGCCATATCAACCAGAATACCAATGCAGACAATCCACAATATCTGCTTTGAACTGGATTATCTGAGTCTATACAGCCATAAACCCCGTTCAATGTGGATTTTATACAGCTGTGTGGAAGGGACCTAGGAAGTACTGATGCCCTTTCTACAGTGCCCTATATCCCAGGGTTATCTTCTTTAAATTGGATTATATGAGTCTCCACTACTAGATAATATGGGATAAGAAGATAATCTGGGACCAGATCCTGGGATATAGGGGCAGTGTGAAAGGAGCCTGTGTGAGAAAGAAAAGTCCATTGAAGAGGAGACAGTTGAGTACTGCAGCAACACAGGCTGGAAGAGGAACAATGAGGACTAATTCAGTTGATCACCATCTTTGACATCAGACTCCTTCAAAGGGCAGAACATCTTTTTGCCTGTAGCAGATTCTATTGTAGTGAATGATCAGCACAAAAAAATAGCCATTTTGAGAATGTGTGATGAAGCTGCACATAGTCATATGGCTGCAGCTAATCCTTTGAGCATGTGATCACGAGAATATGCCTCTGACCATTTCTTCATTTACATTATGAGGCTGAGACCAGCAAGTCAGGAGTAGTTGCCTTTTTAAAAAAAGTTATTTAAACACTCTATAAAAAGTGAGCAGACATATAGTGTAGAGCTTGTGTTATACCACTAGGGTGCAACAACAGACCATGTTTTCTATTTCTCACATGAAACAAGGCAACTGAAATTGACTAGTTATTATTGATTTACATAATTTATACCATCATCTTTAGTTTATGTTGCTAAAATAGTTAGCAAAGAAGAAAGAGACAATGGAAGTAAACAGAAAGTAATAATATATATAACAGTTTGCTTAAACAGTAACTGTTCTTAAAAACCTAGAAAAACAACAAAAGCTGATCCTTATAAAGGCCTAAATCTGGCTTCGCTAACTCAGTCATTTAAATGTGTTGGACTACACTGCCTATCACCCCAGCAGACATGAACAGTGGTTTGCCATGGATGATGGGCGTTCATAATTCCGAGAAGAGCAATAGGGAAAAGAATATAAAAACAGTTAATCGTCAGGTATACCCAAGAAAATTTACTACTTTAAGTAGCAAAATAGTGAATAATCTCTTCTTGTTTTGGTATTTTACACCTTTATTATTATTATTATTAGTAGTAGTAGTAGTAGTAGTAGTAGTAATACCCCATTTTATCATGCAGGAGACTCAAATTAGCTTAACATAAAAGCATCAGCATAACATGAAAACATTAAAACAGGATTAAATATAAACCAGATGTAACTCAGGCATGTACCACCGTGGCCAGATCTGGCTTCTCAAAGAAAGGGTGCAGTTGGCGCACAAGGTTTAATTGTGCAAAGGTCCTCTTGTCACCATCAATATCTGGGCCTACAGGTTCAATGCCAAGTCCAGGAGGGTTCCCAAACTAGGAACCTATTCCCTGCTATGCCTTCTGACTCGCCAGGAGTATCTCTGTCTTGTCTGGATTAAGTTTCAATTTGTTTACCCTTATCCAGTCCATTACTGATGACAAGCACTGGTTTAGGGTTCCTTGGCATTAGGTCAAAAGGAGTAGTAGAGCTGAGTGTCATCTGCATATACAGTAGATGGCACCATTCTCCAAAACTCTGGATGACCTCTCCCATTGGTTTCATGTATATGTTAAACAGCATGAGGGACAAAATAAAACCCTGAGGAACCCCACAGGTCAACGGCAGGGGGTTTAAAGACCAGTCCCTCAGCACCACCTTCTTGGTATGGCCTCCAGTCCCATCCCAGCGAGATGATCCAGAAGGATACCATGGTCAATGTATCAAAAGCTGCTGAGACATCCAGAAGAACCAACAGGGACACACTCCCCCTGTCTAGTTCTCTTTGTAGGTCATCCACCAGGGCAACCAAAGCTGTCTCCATTCCATAGCCAGGCCTGAAACCAGATTGAAATGGACCTCATTGGGAGGCCTTTTATTAAAGGAGTAAAGTAAGTATCAGTAACATATCAAGGCAAGCAAAACATAAACCACATCTGTTAAAGTCACCTTGGGGTCTAATTACTAAATCTAGAGGAAAAGAGCAAGGTGAGAGACAGGAACTCATGGACTGACATCTGAGTGAGCAACCTGGAGAGAAAATCTATCGCAGAAGATAATTTGATTGTGCTTTTCTTGCATGGTAGGGAGTTGGACTAGAGGGCCCATGGGATCTCCTCCAATTCTATATTCTATGATTATAAAACCTAATACGACGGTTTGGAGAGGCGGACCTAAACCAGTGCTTTTCAGATCTGAAGTGGGGCAACTGTTTGTTACCCTCCTGCTTCCGCCGCTGCCAAAGCACTTGAGACTGTCACCATATTTATGCCATCAACTACAATTGTTTCTTTGATGAAAACTTAACGGCTCAAAGGCAGGCATCGGTCCAGGGGTCACCATTTGTATTAGCATTGGACTAGATGAGATTAATGAGGGCACGAGGAAGACAAGTTTCTTGGGATAAGGATTCTAAAAGCAAGAGGCCATTGCTAAAACATTTCCTCTGCCCCCTTCAAACATCAAAGGCTTTTTGTGTTGATCTTTCACAAGGCATGCCATTAGATTTATTTAAACATTAAAAACATGTTATGCTATTAAAGGGTCTCTGGGACCATTCTACAGTGTCTATCTCTTTTTCTATATGCATCACCTTTGACTGTGTGGATCATAATAAATTGTGACAAGTTCTTGGTGGTATGGGGATGCCAAGTCACCTTGCCAGTCTCCTCAGGAATCTGTATAACGACCAAGTAGACCATGGAACAATAGACTGGTTCAAGATTGGGAAAGGCATACAGCAGGGCTGTATACTCTCACCCTCTCTATTCAACTTGTATGCAGAACACATCATGCAATGTGTGGGGTTTGACAAATCCAAGGTTGGAGTAAAAATTGCTGGAAGAAACATTAACAACTTTAGATATGCAGATGATACCACTTTGATAGCTGAACGTGAGAAGGAGCTGAGGAGCCTTATAGCCAAAGTGAAAGAAGAAAGTGCAAAAGCTGGATTGCAGTTAAACTTAAAAAAAAACAAGATTATGGCAACCAGACTGATTGATAACTGGCAAATAGAGGGGGAAAACATGGGTGCAGAGACAGACTTTGTATTTCTAGGTGTGAAGATTACTACAGACGCAGACTGCAGCCAGGAAATCAGAAGACGTTGTTTACTTCTTGGGAGGAGAGCAATGACCAATCTGTGAAGAGTGAAGAGTAGATACATCACACTGGCAATGAAGATCCGCATAGTAAAAGCAATTATATTCCCTGTAGTAACCTATGGATGTGAGAGCTGGACCATAAGGAATGCTGAGAGTAAAAAAAATAGACACTTTTGAACTGTGGTGTTGGAGGAAAATTCTGAGAGTGTTTTGGACCATAAGAAGATCCAACCACTCCATACTCCAGGAAATAATGCCTGACTGCTCACTGGAGGGAAGGATATTAGAGGCAAAGATGAAGTACTTTGGCCACATAATATGAAGATAGGAAAGCTTGGAGAAGATAATGATGCTGGACAAAATGGAAGAAAAAAAGGAAGAGCGGCTGACTAAAGGCAAGATGGATGGATGTTATCCTTGAAGTGACTGGCTTGACCTTGAAGGAGCTGGCCGACTGGGAGCTCTGGCGTTGGCTGGTCCATGAGGTCATGAAGAGTTGCAAGTGACTGAACAACATGTTGCATAAACAACATCTACATGCCAACATGTCTCTCTGAGTCAGGGAAGACAATATGAAAATATGAATAGATCTCTAGAAGTGTAGACTCCCCCAAATCCTGGAAACTTGCACAATTGGGCCTACAGGATCTGAGAAAGCCTCAGATGTCCATGTCCTCAGATGGTGGACTAGAGAGAAGAACCGTCCCAGAAGATCTGCAAGCACATATGAGTTTGTATAGGAAAATACATTCCATCAGAGATATTTGAACTGTGCTGTAAAGGTCTTTGTATTTCACAGAAAGCACTTCGAATTATGCTCAGAAACAATTCAGCCACCAGTGCAGCTGTTGCAACAAGGACATTGTGTTCTTCCTGTAACCAGTCCAAATTGACAATCTGACGGCAGCAGACTACCTGAAGTTTCTGAATACTCTTAAAAAGCAGTACCGTATAAAATATATTAGTGTTGTTAAGTGTTATCAAGTTGACTTAGAATTAGGAACCCTATGAATAAGAGATCTCCACAGCACACTGTTATCAACAGCCTAACTCATCTGGCAAATTCAGGGTGGGTGAAGCATGTTCCAGAGATTAACAAAGTAACTAAGGCAGATATCTGTATCCAGATTAAATGTCTACTGACACATTAGACAGCGCATCCTACCACAACTCAGTTAGGATGTCACTGTAACTATTGTAAAAAGTAACTCCTGCCGTATGTTCTCTCCCATCTGTGTAATGAATTTAATTTTCAGATCAAAAAGACATTTTAAAGGGTTATGTTAAGGGCACGAAGAAAGAATTCAGACATCACCAAGTGTACAATTGTGATGGGGTTGCCTTAGGTTCTTCATAGATTGGAAACAACAATAAATTGCAGAATAGATGAGACATTGAATTTGACTATTGGTTGTTAGCTGTTGATGTTTGCTTTATATATTGCTTAATGTTGTTGTTTTTATCTTGTTATATTGCTTTTTGTTATTATTTTGTTGATATGCTTTTTAAAGTGTTATATTTTAACTGCACTCTTGGGCTTGGCCCCATGTAAGCTGCCCCGAGTCTCTTCAGGGTGATGGAGGCGGGGTATAAAAATAAAGTTGCTATTATTATTATTATTATTATTGAAAAGATATGATTTAAAAAGAAAGCATGGGAAGGATGTAGAACCCTAATCTACTTCTTTGAATCCAGTTATTCCAATGAATTATGAAATCAGCACTGAAGCTTGCACATATTGCTACAAGCAGAAGCAGCTGCACAACAGAAATCCTTTTTCAAAGTGATGTTTGTTTATAAGACTCTGAGTTAATAGGTGACTAACTGATCACTCATTCAGTTGGACACATTTCTCATATTTTGATTCTCTTCTACAGGCTACATATATGACTTATATAACCCCAGTTATTCATTTTAGCAGCAAATCCAATCTTCAGTCAAGTTGGGGTCAATAAAAGGTTAGGAATAAGACGTTAGGAATTGTATTCCACATATTCATCCCATGAAAGACCAGAACTAAACTTTGAAATCATTCTTCAGTTCAGGACTCAGCTGGAAAGAATGACAGATGGTGTGTTCCATGTAGTGACCTGGCTTTTGTTGCTGATGTTTTTCTTGCCTAATGATTTAGAATATTTGGCCTGTTGTTTTATAGTGTGCAGCTGTAAAAATATGATTCTCTGTCTTCTTTGGATGTGATTTGCCAAGTGTCATATTGAGCCACAGATCTTTAGAGCCACCGTTACAAGAGTATTAGTTCTTCAGACATTGTTTTGGGGTTGCCTTTTAAAAGGCTGAACATGACATTGTATGGACATTGTATAATCTTGAAAAAGTACATAAATGTTCATTCTATACTTTGGGGAGAAAATTAACTGTTGGGTGTTGGATAATAAAGCACATTTAAGGATTTCCTCCTTGCAGAATTTTGTCTGTTTCTATCCAAACTGAAAATAATTTAAATTCAATGAAAAATAATAATAACTGATACTCCAACATCAACAATTTGGTAGGTAATATACAGTATATGCATATCACATTGTACTATAAACAGTATGCATTAGTAATGTGGTAAGTGGTATATATACAGTACACAGCAGGTACACAATATTTATTACTGTGATGTTTTTAATACTTTGTTTTTACTGCAATGGGTACAGTGAGTTTTTCTTTGCTTAATTTATTTTAATGCATTTTAAATTATGGCTGAGTGCTATTTTTCAATGGACATGGATACATTATGATAGAAAACTTGTTCCTTTCAATCACAGGATTCTATGCCTATGACATAACCTCCAACTATCTACAAGAGATAATTAATCCTCTGTCATTCTACTTAGTGTCTTTTACTATATCCCACTTTCACTTCTTTCCTTCCATGTTCCACATTCATATTGACTTATTTCAGTTACTACAAACAGAGTTCAAAGAGAAAAGCAGTCTGCAGAGCATTCATAGAATAGAGACAGGATTTTGGTTTGGGGGGGGGGGGCTGAGACTGGGTGGAAGAGGGTTTACCCTAGCAAACCTTGTGTATTGTTATCCCAATAACCCCATGAAGGTGGGATATAATGAGCATGGTGATCAGATCATGATATGAATAAACATAACAGTTTAAATAATGTACCAGTAAGGCCTTCTCGCGGACCACCCTGAGAATTTGGGGGGCATTAGCCCCCGGCTACATGCCTGAATAGAGAGAAAAGAGAGATGTGGTGGAGCCTTGTCTTTCCCAATGGGCAAAGGCACACTATTGTCGAAGGCTTTCATGGCCAGAATCACTGGGTTGTTACAGTTTTTTGGCTATATGGGCAAGTTTTATTTATTTACTAGCTGAGGACCCGGAGGTGCCCGGGTTATTTGAGGAAAGCATTGTGTGCCAAGGTTGGTTCCTATTAGATGTGTATGTGGCTTGCAGTGGTCTCAGGAAGTTAGTGAAGGTACTGCAAGTTCCATTGGCCATGGTCCATCCCCCTCCCAACAGCACCAGGATGTAGAGTGGGTCATGGGGGATCTTAGTGCCACGTTTGGTGTTGATCATTCATTGGATGAGGGTCGCAGTAGTCTCAGAAGGTGAGTGAAGGTACTTCAAGTCCTGTCATCCATGGTCCATCCCCCTCCAAACAGCACCAGGATGTAGAGTGGGTCATGAGGGCTTTGTGTGCCAAGTTTGGTCTTGATCAGTCATTGAATGAGGGTCGCAGCAGTCTTGGGAAGTGAGTGGAGGTACTTCAAGTCCCATCATCCGTGGTCCGCCCTTCAAACTGCATCAGGACGTCCACTGGGTCATGGGGGCTTTTTGTGCCAAGTGTGGTCATGATTATGCACTGGATGAGGGTCGCAGCGGGCTTGGGAAGAGAATGGAGGTACTTGAAATCCCATCCTTCATGGTCCATCCTCCTCTAAACTGCAGTAGGATGGAGTGTGGGTCATGGGGGCACTGTGTGCCAAGTTTGGTCTTGTGGTTCAGGGCCGCCTTGGTCTGTGGGGAATGAAGAGTTTGAAAATACTACAAATCTCATAACCTGTGATGGTACTTCAAGTCCCATCATCCATGGTCCTCCCTACTCCAAACTGCAGTAGAATGAATCATGGGTCATAGGGGCTCAGTGTGCCAAGGTTGGTTACTGTTAATTCAGGCCATACACAATGTCCCATTAACTGAGGCCTAGTCAGGGAAATCAAGTTAATGAAGCCGTACTGTAAATTTTGGGCCTGGTTTGTGATTTGTAGGGGCTACAGTGTTTTCTGGGAAGTTAATTGGGTAAAGGTAGTGCAAAACCCATCATTTGTGGCCCATCCTGTCCTAAACTCTCTTTTGAGGCCTGGCCATACACAATGTCGCATTAACTGAGGCCTAGTCAGGAAAATCAAGTTAATGAAGCCTTACTGTAAATTTTGGGCCTGGTCTGTGATTTGTAGGGTCTACAGTGTTTTCTGGGAAGTGAATTGGGATGCAAATCCCATCATTCGTGGCCAATCCTGCCCTAAACTCTCTTTTGGGGCCTGGCCATACACAATGTCCCATTAACTGAGGCCTAGTCAGGAAAATCAAGTTAATGAAGCCTTACTGTAAATTTTGGGCCTGGTCTGTGATTTGTAGGGGCTACAGTGTTTTCTGGGAAGTGAATTGGGATGCAAATCCCATCATTCATGGCCCATCCTGCCCTAAACTCTGTTTTGGGGCCTGGCCATACACAATGTCCTATTAATTGAGGCCTAGTCAGGAAAATCAAGTTAATGAAGACTTACTGTAAATTTTGGGCCTGGTCTGTGATTTGTAGGGGCTACAGTGTTTTCTGGGAAGTGAATTGGGTGAAGGTAGTGCAAATCCCATCATTCGTGGCCCATCCTGCCCTAAACTCTCTTTTGGGGCCTGTAGTGTTCTGGTCTGCTCTGCTGGTAATTGGTAACTTTAAAAGGCCGAATGGCAGGCAGCCATTTTCTAAAAGCTGAGGGGGAGGAGAAAACAGGAATCCATTTTGTTTTCACAGAGCCAAGTGGGGAGGGAATGTTGATGGTGCATTTTTCCCCTCAGTGGGAAGAAATCCTGTTGTTTGAATGTAGAGGCCTGGATTCTGGGATGCTGGCTAATCAGTGGCTATCAATGCCCTCTGTCTGGTGCCTTAGAATTTTGGAGTGCCGAGGCTGGCCAATCAAAGGACTTTACGCAAATAGCTGCCACATATCCGCCCTTCCGCCCTTCCACCCTCTGCACACATACATACATACAAACATTCTGCTTTATTAAGGTATACAGATACAGATTTATTTACTATATTTCTATACCCCCCCCCCCCCGCTCAGCATGGAGGCGGCTCAAGGTGGTTTACATATGGCAATCAAAACCCATGAAATAAAACACAATAAAGAACCATTAATATGATAATCATATAAAAACAATATAAATTAGCAGTTAAAACCATAAAATACAAATATCAGAGTCTCATTGTTAAAATTATTATCTGTCGCATCGTAAATAAATATCATTCCATCGATCTGCATTAAACAGTTATACTGCATCTTCAAATGCCTGCTCGAACAGCCAGGTCTTAACTTTCTTTCAAAATGTTAGGAGGGAGGAGGCTGATCTAATATGCCTAGAGAGAGCGTTCCAAAGCCAGGGGCCACCACTGAGAAGGACCTGTCTCTCATCCCCGCCAAGCAGATCTGCGAGGAAGGTAGGACTGAGAGCAGGGCCTCTCCGGACGATCTTAAACACCTAGATGGTTCATAGGGAGAGATGCGTTCGGACAGGTAAGAGGGACCAGAACCGTTTAGGGCTTTAAAGGCTAAAGCCAGCACTTTGAATTGTTCCCGGTAGCAAACTGGCAGCCAGTGGAGCTGGAGCAACAGAGGAGTTGTATGCTCCCTGAATGCCACTCCTGTTATTAACCTGGCTGCTGTCCATTGGACCAATTGAAGCTTCCGAACAGTCTTCAAAGGCAGTCCCATGTAGAGCGTGTTGCAGTAGTCTATATGGGATGTAACCAGAGCATGGACCACCGTGGCCAAGTCAGACTTCCCAAGGTATGGGCGCAGCTGGCACACAAGTTTTAGCTGTGCAAATACTCCCCTGGTCACCGCCGAAACCTGGGGTTCCAGGCTCAGCCATGAGTTCAGGATCACACCCCGACTACGAACCTGCATCTTCAGGGGAAGTGTAACCCCGTCCAACACCAGCTGTAACCCTATGCCCTGTTCGGCCTTTTAACTGACCAGGAGTACCTCTGTCTTGTCTGGATTCAATTTCAATTTGTTTTCCCTCATCCAGTCCGACACAGCAGCCAAACACTGGTTCAGGACCTGAACAGCCTCCTTAGTAGTAGATGGAAAGGAGTTGGACATCATCTGCATACAGATGACACCACACCCCAAAAGTCCGGATGACCTCCCTCAGCGGCTTCATGTAGATGTTAAACAACATGGGAAACAGTATTTAACCCTGAGGAACCCAACAAGACAATGGATGAGGGCTTGAACAGGTGTCACTCAATAACACCATCTGGGAACAGTCCTCTAAGAAGGACTGGAGCTACTGCAAAACAGTACCTCCAAGGCCCATTCCGACGAGGTGTCTCAGAAGGATACTGTGGTCAACGGTATCGAACTCCCCCTGTCCAGCTCCTGACAGAAATCATCCACTAAGGCGACCAAGGCTGTCTCGATACCATGCCCCGGCCTAAAACCAGACTGTGCCAGATCCAGATAATCCGTGTTTTCCAAGAATACCTGGAGTTGTGAGGCCACCACATGTTCCAGGACTTTGCCCAGAAAGGGAAGATTGGAAACAGGCCGATAGTTGACGAATTGAGTGGGGTCCAGTGATGGTTTTTTCAATAGCGGTTTTCAACAGCTGGAATGTTGCCTTCCTGAAGAGAGGCATTAACCACTACCTTTACCTACTCGGGCAATCCCCCTCTGGCTCCCTTTACAAGCCAGGATGAGCAGGGTTCTATGATGCATGTGGTCGCTCTCATCCCTCCAAGTATCTAATCCATATCCTTGGGTTCCACCAATTCAAATGAATCCATCAAAATCAGACAAGCAGTTGCTCATGTTACATCCTCAGAGACTGCAGTTAACATGGTGTCCAGACATGGATGGATCAAAGTGACTTTGTCCACAAAGAACCGAGCAAATGCTTCACAGCGGGCTGTCGAGTTGTCTTAGAATGTTTTTGAGGCATTCTCTCCTGATGGTTTGCCTGCATCTATGGCAGGCATCCTCAGAGGTTGTGAGGTCTGTTGGAAACTGGAAAATTGGGTTTATATATCTGTGGCAAGTCCAGGGAGGGAGAAAGAACTCTTTATCTGTTGGAGCTAAGTGTGAATGTTTCAATTGATTAGCATTTGATGGCCTGACAGTTTTTAGATGTGGCTTGGTACTGCCTGGGGGAATCCTGTGTTGAGAAGTCATTAGCTGTTACTGATAGTTTCTTGTCTGGAGTTTCCCTGTGTTTGAGTTTTGTTCTTTATTTACTGTTACAATTTTAGAGTTTTTTAAAATACTGGTAGCCAGATTTTGTTCATTTTCATGATTTCTTCCTTTCTGTTGAAATTGTCCACATGTTTGTGGCTTCTCTGTGTAGCCTGGCATCAGGCATGTAGCCAGGGGGGGGGCTAAGGGGGCTCCAGCCACCACCACCCCGAAATTCTCAGGGTGGTCTGCGAAAAGGCCTTACTGGTACATTATTTAAACTGTTATGTTTATTCATATCATGATCTGATCACCATGCTCATTATATCCCACATTAATGGGGTTATTGGGATAACAATACAAAAGGTTTGCTAGGGTAGACCCTCTTCCACCCCGTCTCAGCCCTCCCCCGAACCAAACTCAGCCCCCCCCCCCCCCCGAATCAAAATCCTGGCTACGGCCCTGCCTGGCATGGTAGTTGTTAGAGTGGTCCAGCATTTCTGTGTTCTCAAATAATATATTTTGTCCAGGTTGGTTCATCAGGTGCTCTGCTATGGCTGACTTCTCTTGCTGAAGTAGTCTGCAGTGCCTTTCATGTTCCTTGATTTGTGTTTGGGCAGTGCTGCGTTTGGTGGTCCCTATGTAGACTTGTTCACAGCTGCATGAGATCCGGTAGCCTCCTGCAGAGGTGAGAGGATCCCTCTTGTCCTTTGCTCAACAAAGCATTTGTTGGATTTTCTTAGTGGGTCTGTAGATAGTTTATACGTTGTGTTTCCGAAATCAGCCTGAAAAACCTACAACAACCCAAAGGCAAACTGTTGCAGCCTCATTAGTAACTTTTTCCATCTTAACCATGCTCTGATGTTTCTCTGCCACATGTTTTCTTCTGAGGTTTTTAAACAGGTTGGATGGCCATATGCTGGGGATTTAATGCTTTATACAAGTGAGATGGAGGGTTGGTTATATTGGAGAAGATGTGGACAAATGGGATAACTGGGGACAGGGCCTTGATTTGAAATTGAAATTTGAAAAGGAAAAGAAATCTACATGTTACATAGAGAATTGGTGAGAACAAGGGAGGGGAGCCAAACATGCTAATAGTAATTGAGCTAGATACAAACAAGAGAAACAAAATGAAATCAACCACCCGGGTTATTTAATATCTGGTGTCTAGTTGTAACAAGGCATTGAAGCAAGTTAGCTTGTTTCTAAAGAACAAAAATCTGAGAACGAGCAAACTCTTTCAAGGTGACAATAGATTTTCCTGACTTCTTGTGGCACTTTGACTGGATGCTATGGCTATTTGATTCAAACTGACTGAGGGAGTAAGGCACTTGATTACACTTCCTTGTAAAAGCAAAGAAAGATTTCACCAGACTTAAGGGCCTCATCATATGGGCAGGGGGAATTAGGGGGTAAGCACGGGACAGCGTTGGATAGAGAAGGGAACTGTCTTACTCTGCTCCTTTCCATTGAGGAACGTCTTCTGCCATCCCACATCCTTTCCGCCTTCAGGTCAGTCTTTCCCCTGCGTTCCCCCACTTTGTTCCAATAGGAGTCAGGCAAGGCACTCTAGACTGTTTCTCTATGTTGCCAGAATGCAGCCCTGTGGAATCCCACTGGAAGTTGCCCTGTGTTGTGTGATGTGGGTGATTTGGTGACATAGAGAAACAGGGAGACGACACAGAGAAGACTGCATCTGATGAAGTCATAAATTTCACTTTTGGGGTGCTTGGGGCAACAAAGTGCTTCCATAGTGTAGGAGTGGGCAAACTGTGGTCATAGGAACTGCATCTAACTCCTGAAACCACCATTGTTTCTGCAAACTTTGATCCTTTCAGCTTCCCCAGGTAGTCCCTTTCTAGTCAGGCAAAAAGGTCCACTGCCTCTCCTGGAAGCCTCTCACACCTTTTGAATAGGTTACAACTCTCTTATACTTTTTTCAAAACTAGAAGTAAACTTCCAACAAGCTTTTGGTTTTGATTTTAGACCATGAGCCCTCTTGACTCCAGGATCCCAGGCCAGGAAATTGGCCTGAGACCTATCACAGTTTCCTAGGGTATCCCATTTCCATTGTGACTGACAAGGGCCAGGTACTTTGCTCCATCTTTCCATGTATATAATCCAATTCCATAGTTCTATCCATAGTTTATAGACTATAGATGACTTTCAAAAAAATGGATGATGTGAATAATAAGAATAATAATTTTATTTCTTACCCGCCTCTCCTCACGGCTCGAGGTGGGTTTCAACCTTGCCAAAACACATAATAAAAACACATAATCATTTAAAGACATTCCATATAATACACATATTAAAATAATTTCCATAAAATAATCACGGCAGAATTGCTTCAAAAGTTTTTCACAAATAAGATTGCGTTGCTACGTCAAGAGCTACCACCCACAACTGACACTTTGATGGATCTGGAAGCCCTACGTCCATCAAACTGTTCTATCTTAGATAGATTCAAACCACTGGATATGGAGGCTGTTAACAAGATCCTGGCTGCGGCAAGACCAACCACCTTCTCTCAAGACCTGTGCCCTTCTTGGCTAGTTAGGGACTGCCTAGAAGTACTGTGAGATCCTCTGAGGTCAATAATCAACTGTTCCCTGGAACAAGGGGTCTTTCCAGATAATCTGAAAGAAGCAATGGTCTGCCCCATTGGTCAATGGTCAAGTTTAGACCCTGCAATCCCGGCCAACTACCGTCCAGTCTCCAATCTACTGTTCCTAAGTAAGGTGATCAAACAGGCAGTAGCAGGTCAACTCCAACAGTTCCTGGACGACACGAATAGCCTAGATCCTTTCCAGTTCGGCTTCCGCCCTGGCCATGGGACTGAGACTGTTCTAGTAGCAATCTCTGATGACATTCGCCATCAACTCCAACGCAGGCACAATACCTCTTCATAGAAACAGAGAGAAAGGGACTATTGCTTTTGCCTCCTTAGAAAAGAATTCAGAAAAAAGTACTGTACACATGCACACATATGCATGCTGAGTTCCTGGTATTCAATAAGATTTTTCCCCAGTTCTCAATTATTTATACTTATTCACAATTTACAAAGTTCATTTCAAGTTACCTACTATTACTCATATTGCAACATGTGGTGGGTTTCTAATGATAAAAGCAGCACAAAATGATACTTAGTCAGTTCTGCTGGGAATTCACACAGCTTGTTTGTTTCTGTGAAAATACATCCTTCTATCTAGCTGTTATACACTGATTAAAGCCAGCAGTTTTTTGTTTTTTTAAATAAAAAAAACCCATTCAAGTAGCAAATATGCTGGCTAGGGTTGACTAAGCAGACCTTTTGAGAACTTACAAGACCCTGTGAAGAAATCCGGAGATGAATCTTCTAAGCCTGTCAGCCACCTTATTATTGGTGTTATTTCAGAGATATACACTAGGGAAACCTTTCCAGGTATGCCCTTGGCCCAGCTGAAGATGCTATCAAGATGTCTCTCTTGAGGAACTAACTTTCTGCTTCTGTTATTATTCATATAACATGCTAAAAGGTCTTCATTCTTTTCCAGGGAATCCAAACAAGCAATGATACAGGTAAGCTTTTTAATAGGTATTGTATTAATTGTTAGGTTCCCACTGTGCCCAAGTACAAAACTGTATTTCCCAAAGAATAATATGTTTCTTCCGCTTTGTATTGTTGTTGCGAAGAGGATAAAAGACAGTGCTATGGATTATTGCTGCAAAATTAATGCACCAGTCATTACTCAAGCACAAGCATTGTTTATATCAGTGGGAACTGCACTGTAGTGTGGACACGTTCTTGCTTAGCTCCTGTTCATTTCAATGGAATCCATGGAGGAAAAAAGTCCAAAATGATTGCTCTGCATGCCTTTAAAACACCAATTCTAAATTTGCTGATCGAAGGGTGTATCTACATTGTAGACTTAATTCAATGTGACACTACTTTAAATGCCATGACTCACTGCTGTGGAATCCTGGGATTTGTAG
This sequence comes from Anolis apletophallus, assembly GCA_030556195.1. Classification (NCBI taxonomy): domain Eukaryota; kingdom Metazoa; phylum Chordata; class Lepidosauria; order Squamata; family Anolidae; genus Anolis; species Anolis apletophallus. The sequence continues at coordinate 57,737,470 of JARBWK010000002.1, forward strand.
TTTGATAAGACACTGGTATTATTTGGTAGGGAGGGCTAAAGTCTTTGTCAGACTACAACTTCAATGATTCCATAGCATTGAACTATGTCAGATAAAGTAGTTTTGAATTACGTCTACATTATAGATGCACCGTTATTGAAAGATTGTATTATTCTCCTGGTTAATGTACTCAAGTTTACATTCTGTTAAGTTTTCATCACAATTAAATGTAAACTACCTTGTTGAAGTTACCTATCATGTTGAGAAGAGAAAATATTATTTAAGAATTATAACATTTATATGGTTAGGTCATATGTAAATCACAATGAGACAGGATTCTGTGTTTTTGTTTTTTTAATCTCTCTCAAAAACTCCTGCATATAACATCTGACTTGCAAATATTGAAAAATTGAAACTGGAGTGCAGTCCTATTTTGTTGTAATTACATTTTGAAATGATAGACTTTTTCAGAAGAGGAGTCAATTACTGTGCAGTACTAAAACACACAATTCACTGGGACTTACTTTAGAATCAATGTGCATAGATTACACTGTGAAGCTAGCAAATCATTTATACACAAAGAATGATTTAATTATTTATTTTGTTAATTAAAATATTTATATCCTGCTCTTTATTCAAAGATTTCAGGGCAAATTACAATAAAACAATTTTATAAATAATTACAATAATTTTAGCAGATTAAAATATATCAAATAACTCCTCAATTTTTAAAAAAGATAATTTCATGTTATATTATACAATAATGTTTTAACTGGCATTAAATTCCCTTTTTAAAACTTGTCTGTTTTTAAAGATGTGCAGCCTGAGTCAAATTAGTTGGACCAGATAGCTTGAATAACAAGTCAGATTTAAAGATGGTACTGACATGATTTCAATATCAGGACCAAGTGGGCTTCCAGGTGAAGAGAATTCTGCAATTAAGAAAGGAAAAAGTCCTCTCCTGTGTCCTCCCACAATGTATTTCCTCTAGTGATGGGAAATGGAGGAAGGTTCCTCCAACAGAAATCAATTTTTGAACAGCTTATACATATTGTAGATAATGACCCATGACCCATGCAAGGCACCCTGCTGGGTATGCAGTTAGAGCAACATGTTACAGCTGAAATGCTACTAGACTCGCAGACCCTTTAGTGCCCCCCTCCCAGTGTTTTCAACCTCTCCCATCAATCTCTCCCCCTTTCGGTTTCATACCTGTTACGATATCCTGTGTTTTAAAATATATTTAAAACTGAATTCTGGGCACTTGAGTTCAAATAAAGATGTGGTAGAGGCTCCTTCTTTTAAACAGAGGCTGGATTACCATATGTTGGGCATGGTTTGAATACAATTTTCCTGCTTCTTGGTGGGGGTTGGACTAGATGGCCCATGAGATCTTTTCCAACTCTATGATTCTAAGGAGTGTTTTCATTGGCTGTTAGGGGAAAAACAAATTTCAAATTTTGTTAATGTTTATTATTATTATCTCTCCTTCTACCGCTTAAACATTGCAGGAGAAAGTGATTTGCATCAAGATGATTTTGTTTATAGAAGAAGAATCCAGCGCAGCGCCATGAGCTGCAGTGGGAGGTGCTATTGGCCCAAAGCACCAGATGGTCTGGTCAAAGTTCCAGTCAGCATCTCTATGGAGTTTCGTATGTCACTCCTAAGCTTTACTGTTAAAAGTTTCAGGGAAGCTCTTGAGCATTCTCCAACTTTTTCTGAAGAAGGCTAAAATGTAGTTAACAGCTTTACTCCATCTATAGATGTCACCTGGATACCTAGGAGTGACTGATGGTCAAATTTGTGGTTTGTGGCCCATGTAGACAAGCCTTTAGGCACATTTTCACAGAAAGATTTAAAGAAGTAAGAAAGCATACATTTCTTGTAAGCACCAAGCGCCACAGCAATGTATAATACTGTTTTGTAGAATCCAAACATTTCAGAGAGCCTCAGACTGTTTCTGGCAATCATTTGAGTTGTTTACTATTTTATAAAGAAGACACAATTTAACCATGCCATAGTATATAATGAGACTTAAGAATCCATGGAATTTAGTATTCATGGGGGTCCTGGAACCAAAGCCCAGTGAAGACCAAGGACTCATTGTACTTGCATGTAATTAACAGAGTTGCTATAATTTACATAGTGGGTAATCTTTAGGAAGCTAAAAGTTTATTGCATTTTTTCTTTAAAATTTACCCATCATTCCCATACTAAAAATTACACATCACACATTTTACCTGCTCTAGTAACCAGTGCATCCATCAGTCACCTAGAAAAACAAGTTGCGGGGTTCCATATGATATACAATCCCCTTTGGGGAGATAAAGCAGGTTATTATTATTAATGTACTTATCATAAGGGTCAGCCCAATGATGCAGGGAGATTTCTTCATATTGATACAATGTAGGACATTTTCATATATTCCTTCCTCTCTATTATACCATTTCTTTTTAGCTATAAAAGACAGACTTGTAATTCTGGAAGCCATGCAAGAATTTATCACGTTGACATGCATCCAGTTTATCAATTACACAACAGAACATGACTACCTAGATATTATCCCTGGAAATACGTAAGTGTCACCTTCCCTGATTTTTGGAAGTACTGCAGATGCTAAGAAATATTATCCTTCTGTCTTCCTCAGGTCCCACAAATGAGGTGTTTTGAAATGTTTGAAATCCTGATCCACTTAGAATGAATTACATATCTTTGCTGATGTTTTGACAAGAACATGGATTATAATTTGTCACCTTCCCTGGGTATCTTTTGAAAATGTACTTATTTCCTGAAATTGTTTTGAAATGTTTGTGTCATGAATTACATATCTTTGGAGAGGTTAATCTTTTATTAATTTTAAACAGGGGAGAGGTTAATATTAATTTTAAACAAAAAGGGTATCAGTGAAGGATCCTATCAAACAAACTGAAATGGCTTTTAAAAGTTAAACTTACATTACAAAGTTATTTTGGTAATTTCTAAGGAGCATATCACATATCATCATGCAGTGACACTACTTTTTGCTTTTCTGTATTTTAGGTGTTGGTCTTACTTTGGAAAAATTGGAGGCAGACAACGTTTGGGCTTGGCAAAACATGGTTGTGTGTACAAAGGATTGATCCAGCATGAGCTCAACCATGCACTGGGTTTCCTACATGAACATGCCCGAAGTGACCGAGATGAGCATGTTAAAATCAACTTGGAGTATGTTATAGCAGGTATGCTAACTGATTCGGACGTAACATTTTAAATTCTTTATTTATCTATCTTTTTATTTATTAATTTCCATCCTTTGCATTTTAGCTGACAAAGCATTCTGGATAGTAAATCCATTTATTAAAATAATGGTTGAAAAGCAGTAATCATAAATTCATTATTTCAAAGAAAGGAACTGACAAAATATTCATAATGTTTTTGAACGTATGATAACTTTAGTGCTGCCATTTTCAGGACTGGTGAATTTCTAACTGGTAATGATGCACTCCTGTAAAAATTATTTTAAAAATGGGATATAAATGATCTGGATGGGAGGCAGAAGAAAGCCCCCGCCCCTTCTCAACTTCATCAATTCTGCTCCTTAGTTTTATTTGGGGATAGACAGCAGGTTGTGAGATCTTAATCTAGTCTACCCTTGTTAAGTGGGGGAAAATGGCAAATAAGCAATTTTTACAATTTCTTCATTGCTTTGATGTGTGATTCAGTGGAAGTTTCCCACATGTATCAAGGCCTCCTTCAATTTGAACTTCTGGATGATATCACAGAATCTTTGAGGCTCACAGCTTTTTGTTATCGGCAGCGAATTAGAAGCTAGTACGCTATCTTGGTTTTTTAAAAACAAAAAATAAGAGTAATACAAGGATTTATTTTTTAAAATCCTCAGCCTATCTCCATATATACCTTCATATACACCTTCAAAGTGTTACACCTTCAAAGTGTTAGTTCTAACTTTTAAGGCCTTACATGGTCTGGGGCCAGTGTACCTGCGGGACTGCCTCATCCCGTACTATCCCACCAGATCGTTGCGTTCTGAGGAACAGAACCTCTTGGTCATTCCCTCCCCTATAATGTATCGCTTGACAGCAACCCGTCGGTGGGCCTTTTCAATAGTGGCCCCAACACTCTGGAACTCACTGCCTGCTGACATTCGCGCCATGCAGAACATCCTCCCTTTTCGGAAAGCATGTAAGACCCTCCTGTACCGGCAGGCTTCTGGGGTGGAATGAGCTGCAGTCCTTGATGCATGTCGCCATATGTGTTCATCTGTTTTATCCTACGCCACATTGTGTCCAGCATGGGGCTGCTGTGCTGTGTACTGTGTTTTAGTTAAGTTTGAACTGTGATTTTAATCTTGTTATGTATGATTGTTTTTATGAGTATGTTGTTAGCCGCCCCAAGCCTTTGGGGAAGGGCAGCAAACAAGTATGAATAAATAAATAAATAATAAATAAAATATATTTTTTTTGCTGGTATGTAATTTATTTATTCTTATATCTTACAGGAGAAAGGGGGAATTTTGAGAAAGTGAACTCTACTAATCTGCATCTTCCCTATGACTATGATTCAGTGATGCACTATGGCGCGTAAGTTATCTTGGGGACAACTCTTCTTGTAATAGAAAAATATTCCTAAGATTTAAAAAATATGCCCATCTTTAAAAATTTAGATCCATGAAAAGGGATACCTCATTAGAACAGTTGATTATGCTTTAAAAGGTAGAAAACAGTAGAGAAAATGAAAGGCCATATGACAGATGATTTCCAGAGGTCAACAGTGTTTTGTTGCATCTACCTTTGGGGATGTTAGAAGTGATGCTGAATCACTTTTGATCAACTTTTCAGCTATTGTTGGGTGGGGTTGCCTATTTTGGGGCAAAGTGCCCTCAAGAAACATTCTACAGCTTCACAGGGATTTTCTTCAGCATACACACACACACACACAGACACACACACACACACACTCAACTAGAAAAATGGGGAAGAAATAGCAGGTCATTTAGGAGCACAAAAGGGGTCCCAGGTGTCAAAGGGCCGAATGCAGCCATGGGATTCCAAATTTCCTCCTCCTCCAGTTTAATATAATGTGCATAGCACTTCAAAGAGTGATTGTTAGAGTAGTAACTGAAAGTGATTTGGATACATGTTACCATGCCTGTATCATACTTTCCAACATGCACAGAAAAATGTACACTTAGAGTGCATGTTTTCTCGCCTTGTAACCTACCACTTCTGGTATAAGGCCTAAAGCAGTATTCTTCTTAGTTGCTTATCTACATGTCAAAATCCAACTGTTAGCCCCAAGCAGAATACACAATTCTGCAATTGATTCAGTGGGATTTATATATTGTACCCCAATCCAATGGATATGCAAATAAGTAGGCATTGTATATAGCTACCGTGTATACAGAAATAGTTCTATGTTAAGGAAACTATTATTCAGCTGAAGACTAGCAATAACAATTGGCAATTTCAAAAAACACATATATATGTCAGCATTTAAGTCTTTTTGCTTGTACGTTTTTGTTGCTGAACACAGATCATTTGTTTATATATAATGTGCTTTCTGGGTTTTCTTTCTTGCTGCGATTTCAAAGTAATTAATTGTTTTGGAGAATAATTGCTATGCAAATAGTGTTTGAAGTATTTTGCTATAATAGAATTAACAACTGAGATTTAATGTTCTTGTTGTCTCCAGATATGATTTTTCTAATACTGCAGGGAAACCAACTATTGTTCCCATACCTAACAAATCAGTACCAATTGGTCAGAGAGTTGGACTAAGTAATCTTGATGTGAAAAAAATCAACAAGCTCTATAGTTGCAGTAAGTAAGAGAAATACTGTATGGTTCATTTTTCATCTGGTGCAGCAGGTTTAAAAAATACTATTGTTGTCAAATCTATTGAACTATTTGGTTTTCATCTGACTGACCACACTTAACCTGCTTCTTTTCCCAAAAGAGAATTTTGAATCTGCCTATCCATGTTGCGTGGATTATAATATTTACATAATTATTATAATATCTTCAGATATTGTAGTGCTCCATGATAATACCCCTAGAGCATGGAAAAGTTAATCTCATGTACTATAGCTCCCAGAAATATATCCTTGAGAAATGATTCTAACTTGTGCCACCACTTGATTTCTATGAACAATTATTTATCTTCCATGAACTTTGATACAACACAGGAGGTTATGCAGTTTTCCTGTTGCATATCTCATGTTCCACATCATTGTTTTGTTTTGCTTGTATAGATTCCTGTAGCACTGTACTCCATAGCCCAAGTGGCATTTTATCTTCTGAGAATTACCCATATCCATACCCTAAGAATGTAACATGTCTGTGGCTGATAAGAACTGCACAAGAAAAGGTAAGAGTCTTGAATTAATATGTCAAGAATGTAGAACCCAAATAGCATACAATCTACTCATGGGGAAATGGGGAAAGCTTTGCTGTGGGTAAATTTTGGGGGTTTGGCATTTAGATAATGGTCAAAATATTCTAAAGGCTATTCCATCTGATCTTGCAAGCTATGCAGGGTCATCTCAAGTTAGTACATCGATGGGAAACTGCCAGTAAATATAGGGAGCTGTAGACTTTATTTTAGAGGAAAGACTGTCAAAACCACCTCTAAATATTTCTTGCCTAAGCAGAAAACACTATGAAATTCATGGGGCTTCCATAAATTGAACTTGAAGCCACATACACAAAGACACACATATTTTATGAAACTGTGGTTCTCTCTCGTCTATCATCTATTTATATTACTCTTCTATCTATCATCTATCTATATTACTCTGGACATTAATTCTATCTATCTAATCATCTATGAATGCTATATTGTGTGCTGGAATATTAACAATCAACAAAAAAAACCAGCTAATTGTTACCCTAAGATATTTAAACATCTTTGAAAAATATTTTACTTTCAGCTTGCGACATATAGAATTTTTTATTTACCATCTAAAGCAAAAACTTTGCTCATAACTCCTTTGCTCACTTGCAACATGTATAATTTTACTATGGTAACTAGTTATTCTAGTTATATTGCTCCCTTCTAGGTCACGAAACAAGCCCCCACTCTGGAGACCTTCAAAAAACACCTGAAAACCTGGTTTTTCCGCGATGCCTTTGGAGAGTAGTTATTTAATTTCTACCATTGCTCTCCTCAATACCCCAATTCTTGGAGTCCATCCCCCCTTCTCCATAAAGATTTTTTCCACGTAAAGGATGCTATTCCACTTATCTCACCCTGAGTTTTTAACACTTTATATGTGTGCCTGTTGCCCGCCCTGTCTTTGTGATTTTAGATATCTAGTTATATATTTTTAATATGTATGTATTTTTATTGTGTTTATTGCTCATGTTTTGATTTTATTGTAATTTGTTTGGGCTTGACCACATGTGAGCTGCCCAAGTCTCCATTGGGGAGATGGGGGTGGGGTATAAATAAAGTTTTTTATTATTATCTTTATATTTGCAGAGAATCTTGCACTGTCACCTACAACAACTAATCTATGTGCAGGCAGCCTTCAAATCACACTCCTGTAATTTGTTTTATATGGGTTATCTATGAAGACAACATGGAATGGGAGCTAGTGCTGAACATTGCCCACATATTGTGGAGAAGGCAATATATTGCATTGATTGTCAAGAAACGTTTGGTCTGAACTCCAGGTGATGATTTTCAAAACCATAAAGAGCTCAAAATGTGGATACCCAAGGAGCATATTTCCTTATAGGCCCCTCCCCAAGGACTGAGGATTGCTAGAAGGACTCTGTTGCCATCTGTAGAGTAATGTGCTTTGGGAAGAGAAAAGGGAGGATGTTCACTGTTATGGCATGCCATTTATGGAATACATTCCTATTTGGAGGCCCATTTTGCCATCAAGCTAAAACCTAGTTGAACTATAACTCTGCAGACCAGGATTTGGATCCTCACTAAGCCATGGAAACTCACTAAGTGACTCTGAGTAAATCACATTTTCTTAGCCTCAGAGGAAGGTGATAGCAAACCTCTTCTGAACAAATTTTTGCTTTAAAAAACCCAAATGATACATTCACCAAAATTAGAAACAACCGCAACAATTGTTTTAAACCATTTAAATTGTTTTTATTTGTGTACTACCCTGAGAGAGGAGAAAATTTTTGAGTCATTGCAACTTGGCTGCACAAAATATATTTGAGGGTGTGCACAGGGCTTAATAAACCTTTCCTAAGGTCTAAATCTAACAGTGCGTATAATTGGGACTGCTGTGTGTGGGTAGAAGTCTTAGAATTTACTTGCCAGCATTAATTTCCACTCTAAAATACACTGTTCAACTGCCCACCCCCCTTTAGAGCTTAGTGCATCCGTTTTGAATTGCGTGATACATTAGCTCATGCTGACAACAGTAAGAGAGCTGCACTCGATACACGATGTGCAAGGAACTATACTAATTGCATTTATTGTTCATCTTGATGTATTGTCATGAATAGCATATTGCCTTTTTGCCACTTAATTTAATAATTTAACTAGCTATTGTTATGAGTCATAAAAACAAACACATTTAGTTTCACATTGCAGGTTTGTTTGTGGCTGGGCATTAATGCATTAGAAAGCAACAGATAATAACAATACATTTAATTGCATTTTAACAACTTTTCACATTATTAACTAGATGTTTGTATGTGCTTTTAACTATATTTATTTCAATTTTATAAACTGTGTTCAGTAGAATATGAAACCAAGATGTAATAATGCACTGCACAGAAGATCATCCTTTGCAGCCAACTGAGAGCAGAGTATTTTGGAAAGACAGGAGTTTATCATACAAGGCTGGCAAATTGTCATTGCACCTGAAGCATTGCCTTTGGTAACAGTCCCTTTCGTGCAATGCTGGTCTGCTTCTTCCTTGTAATTAACTTTTCCTACACTGATAGGTTAAAAAAACCCACAATGTCCCCATCACTTCTTTCTGTGATGCAATTGGTTCTTTCTACTTTTGTGCTGGCATGTCATTAAGGAAATTGATGTGAGGGACTGGGGTTGTTCTCTCCTCCCCCTTCCCCGGGTTCCCCAGAAATTAAAATAATAGCTTTAAAAATGAAACAGTGGTGATGCAGGAAAGTAGGGTTATGAGGGTATGTAGAAGTATGATTGCAGAACTATGAATTGCTGAATCATGTGACTTGCAATGTTGAAGGTGTTCAACCAAGTTTGTATCTGCATGACTGCAGTGGAACAGAAGGTTTGTGCTGTTCCAGTGAAATCTCCTTTTTATAGAATTACATGTTCATACATATACGTAGATGTGTTAATAATTAACCCACAACTATTGCTTGAAAAGTGTATTCCTAAATTGCAGTCTGACAGGCATCCAGCAGTTGACATAACTGGCAGTTACTAAAGTTGCTGTCCAAAAAGTTTTTTCTGTGTTCTACATTGTTGTTGTTGTTACTATTATTATCACCACCATCATTATTTCTTCATATAGTATCAGCAGTACACAGTGCACCCGCAGTATATAAATAACCACCACGCGACAAGAGAGTCTCTATTACACTCCTATATATACAATTGGTTGTCCCATATATATGTATTAGGCATGAGAAAAAAGTTATGAAAATTAAAAGAAATCGTAAGTGATTCGTATGTAATGGGACTTTCTAGTTTATACGCATCACGGCAGCTAACCAGGAAGTAGACTTTCTTTTACGGTCCTTGAGGCCAACAATTTGCGTTATGATCGTAAGTAATTCTTAATTATTGTACTACTCACTTCTCCCTGTCTTCTCCCCCTCATTTCCTTCCCGCCTTCATTCATCTTCTTCTTCTTCCCGCATTTCTATGGGGAACTGGAAGTGACGCTGCTGCTAGGCATTCTGGAAAGTGTAGTCCTCCATGCTTCTCCCCCCCCCCCTCCTCTTCCCCGTTGCTCTGTCTTGCCCCACCGCAGGGGCCAACTTCACACACACACACACACACACACACGCTTCTCCTCCTTTCTCTCCCGGCACTCTCTCACATGCTTCTCTGCCCCCTCCTCTTTCCTGGTGGCTTCTCCCCCCTCCCTTCTCTTCCCCGTTGCTCTGTCTTGCCCCACCGCAGGGGCCAACTTCACACACACACACACACACACACACACACGCTTCTCCTCCTCTCTCTCCCGGCACTCTCTCACATGCTTCTCTGCCCCTCCTCTTTCCTGGTGGCTTCTCCCCCCCTCCCTTCTCTTCCCCGTTGCTCTGTCTTGCCCCATCGCACGGGCCAACTTCAGCCCTCCAGGTGTTTTGGACTTCAACTCACACCATTCCTCACAGCATCAGGCCTCTTCCTTTTCCTCTCAGCCTGGGCAAACTTGGACCCTCGCTCCCTCAGGATTGGGGTGAGAGAGGCAGCGAGGAGCGAGGGGGGCCTCCTTCCTATTTGGAGAGTCCCATCTAGAATTCAGTGTGATTTATTCAAGTTTTGTTTACAACTCCCAGAAATCCCAGCCAATTTACCAGCTGTTAGGATTTCTGGGAGTTGTAGGCCAAAACCATCTGAATGCGCATGCGCTGGCATACGAACTACTAACGAATTTCGTTAGTAATTAAGTTACATTTTAGAATTTTTTGGAAAATTTTTTGTAAGTCTTTCTATTACTAATACCCCCCCATTAGATTTCCGATCTCCTATATTTGGGTTCTAAACCATGCCTAACATGTATGTCTCTTGCCTGTTGACTCATGGTGACACCACACATTTTCTAGGATTTTGTTAGGCAAGGAATGCACATCTATGGCTTTAATCAATTTGAGCATTTTTGTGTCCCCAGTCCATGATTCTGGTGTCTGTGTATGGAAGAATGATATTCAAGCCATATGCCAAGTACAACTAGAATACTCTCCGACCTTCCAGAGATCAAAGTTGGGATGCATGCCTAAGCAATCACAGAGGGTGGTCAAGATGGCCAGTGTTATTAATGAGAGAAAACACAAGTTAGGAGAGGCTGCATCAACTTGCTTGTGTCTGGGTCTACTGTGAAGAGACAGATTATTTCCTCTCCTCTCCTTTTCCTTCACTGAGCTAATTCAATGCAAACTATTTTTTCACTTTGAACTCAGTTTTCTAAAATGAAAATAAGCTGAGAAAGAAAGGGGAAAGTAGGAGGAGAGATAAACTGGGAGATTTTAACAGTAACTGAAAAAGTGGGACAAACAAGGGTTAATCATTTGTAATGATCAATGTATCAATGTGACAAAGGGAGCCTTTTTGAACCCTTTTGGCTCAAGACCATGTACTAATTAAAGATAAGAACCAAGGGTGGCCAAGTAAGTTGAAATGATTTTTTTTATTCTTCTTTTAGGTCTATCTGAATTTTCATGTTTTTGATATCCAATCATCTTCAAACTGCACCTGTGACTATGTCCGAATTTATGATGGGAACAATAGAAATGCTCATGTTCTCCTTGATAGGTTTTGTGGAATAGGGCAACTGCCTGCAGTTATGGCTTCTGGAAGCACAATACTTGTGGAATTTGTGAGTGATGGGGATACTACGTCAACGGGTTTCATAGCCTCCTACACCCATGGTATGAAGGCACTGACATTATTTTTAAATTACTGTTAGGTTTAAATATTTGAGAAAAAATGTTACATTGAGGACAGGGCCGTAGCCAGGATTTTGATTCGGGGGGCTGAGACTGGGTGGAAGAGGGTCTACCCTAGCAAACCTTTTGTATTGTTATCCCAATAACCCCATGAATGTGGGATATGTGGGATATAATGAGCATGGTGATCAGATCATGATATGAATAAACATAACAGTTTAAATAATGTACCAGTAAGGCCTTTTCGCGGACCACCCTGAGAATTTCGGGGCTGAAGCCTCCCTAGCCCTCCCCCCCTGGCTACATGCCTGAATGAGGAGGAGGCAAGTGAGAAAAAATGGGGAACTGATATACCTTTGTATTTGTATCCTGCCCTTTCTCCAAGAGCTCAGAATAGCCCTACAAGACATTGTAAAACAGATTATTAGCCATTTTGCAGCAGGTAAGGTTGGGACATGCAGGTGAACTTGATAGCTGAGTGCAAGATTTGAACTTGATTTCTCAGATCCACCCTGAACACTCACTCTTAGAAGTTTACCACACTGACTTCAAATGACTACTATCTACAATTCTCTCAGCACTCAGAAAACCAACTCCCAGATTCCTTCAATTCTGAAAGAATTGTGAGAGTTGTAATCTCAAAAAGTTACACCTTCGGGCATCCCAATTACAAAAGGCCAACCTCTCCAGGGCTTTCTTCATTTCCAGGTACTACTTATTTTTGTGATTTTTCTTCTATTCCTATGTAGCACTTCTTTCTTCTTGTCACAGTGAAATGTGGGGGAACTTTCACTGATGCTTCTGGAGCAATCACTTCCCCAGAATTCCCTAGAAGATACCCACCAAACCAAACCTGCCTGTGGATTATTATTGCTCCAGCAGGAAGAAGGGTAAGAGATAATGTGTGGGGGCAGGGACTGGAGAGCTAAAAGGTCCCCTGGTAGAATGCTAAAGAATCTTGTTGCACCTCTGACACTAGCTGGGAGAAAAAATGTGCCATTAGCTAAGCTTTAGTTGCTTTAGCAGATCCATAGAATGCAGCCTACAGGGACAGCCTTTCTCATCATGTTGTGCATGAATAGTAATAGAAATGAACAAGGTAGGTTTATGCCTCTGACCTCTAACTATTCTTTAGGACCTGATCATCACTGAAACAGAACTTGTGGCCCCATGTTTAAGCATCTTGCCCATCCCATGTCTGTCCACAGAAGTTTCATATAATATGATGACTTAGACATTGTAGACTTAATGTAGCTTGACCCCACTTTAGCTGCCATGGCTCAATGCTATGAAACCATGGGAGTTGGAGTTGTACATAATCTTTAGCCTTCTCTGCTAGAGTATCTCACCTCCCAGTATTCCATATCATTGAACCATGATAATTAAAGCCCTGTCGAATTGTGTAGATGCAGCATGAGTTTTTAAAAGCTTGTGCACAAATGTCTTTCTCCCAGTTTGCTGAAAGGTACTCCAAGATTACTTAGTATGCTGATAATATAGTTATGTCTTTGAATATTGGCTAGATTTATTAGCCCAAATTGATGTCATTTCATAATTTATCTTCAGCATTTCTAGAAACATCAAAGTATGCAGTGTGTCTTAGGGAAAATGAATCCCATTGTTCTATGAATAAATAGGCCATTTGCCAAGTATGGGTTTTGGACCAAATCCAAAATAAAACAGCTATTACAGGCCTCATAGAAGCCCACCCTGGTTTTAAAATGTATAAAATAACATGAGATGGTACCAAACCACTCAGTCGGTCAGGACCAAGAACAAGGAACAAGGCTGGAGGAATGAAATAGAGTGAAATATAGGGAGAGACTATGTGTGTAGTGCTCTGAGTCCCAGCTCATCCATGGAAATTCAATGGGTAAGCATGAACAAGTCATACCAACAGCCTCTAAGGAAGGCAAAAGCGAGCGCTCTCTCAATCTTGGTAAGAAAATCCCATGATAGGTTTTTCTTAGGATCGCCATAAGTTGGAAACAGCTTGAAGGCAACAGAAACAGGGAAAAGTCTAGAACAGAGCATAGTTGGCTGACTAGAATACTGCACTGAAGCAATCCACTCTGAAAACATTTTATTTATTTATTTATTTATTTATTTATTGCACTTGTCAGTCGCCACTCCCAATGTGGCTCGGGGCGACTTACAAAAGTGAGATCATAGAATAAAAACACAATAAAACACAGTAAAACAGATTTTAACTAGATAAAATAAAACTCGACAGGAGTCAGCAGCCTTAATCCCCAAAAGCCTGCCGAAACAGGAGTGTTTCAGCATGCATGGGGTCTTGTTGCATTACAACCATGACAGTGATTTTCCTGCATAAACCTAAATGACATTTATGAGATCTTTCTCAACTTTGCAGTTCTGAGATTGCCAAATCTATTCTAGTATTAATGGTATTAATGCACAGCATGATGCTGATTTTAGATAATTATATTTCTTTAAAGTCTTATGTACAGGTAGGCATGCCCCCCTTTATGATTTCCTTAGATATTCCTCACAGCAGCCTTCCTTGAAATGGAACATATCTTTGGGTGCAGATATGACAGACTTGTCCTTCGTGATGGCGGCCAACGTCATTCTCCACTTTTGGGCACTTTCTGTGGAAAGATGAAGATTCCAAGTTTCATTTCTACTGGGTGTTTTCTGCGTGTAGAATTTTATTCTGACAATGTGTTTGAATTTTCTGGATTCAGATTACACTACTCAATCAGTTAAGTACTGTTGCCAACAGATGACTTTTTTGTTAATAAAAAGTTTTTTTAACAAAATTTCATTACAGTGTCATTATTTGGTGGGATTTCTGAGTCATTTTGTAAGAAGAAGTAGGGATATGAGTAGTGTCTCAGCTAAACTGTCTACTAGGTCTGGGTAGGTTCGGTCGGAATGCTTGTAAATCGGAATGAATTAGGATTAAATCCATTTTTGAAGCAGTTTCTAAGCGATTTAAGCAACCCAGATGTAAATTTGCCAATTCGAAGCCATCGCTGCCATTTTTTTCTGATCCAGGAAGTGGATCGAAAAGGAATCAGCCTTAGATTCCCACCCCTCCCAAGGTGGTTTCCCCCCAGAAATCCTATGTAGGCCAAAAACATCTGGGGATCCCAGGTTGAGAGCCACTGCCCTAAAGGATGCATTTTGTGCTAAAGGCTTGTGGTCCAAATCAAACCATAAACTTTGATGAGTGATAGAGTTACAAGCTTGATAAATGCAGGAAATGCTGTGAATGTCACATATCTTAATTTCAGTAAGGCCTTTGACAAGGTCTGCAATCAGACTAGTCAAATGTGGGCTAAGCAATGCTACTATTAAATGGATCTGTAATTTGTTAAGTGACCAAACCCAAAAGGTGCTCGCCAATGCTTCCTCTTCATCCTGGAAATAAATGATTAGTGGAGTGCCACAGGGTTTGGTTCTGAGCCCAGTACTATTCAACATCTTTCTTAATGACTTGAATGAAGATTTACAGGTCATACTTATCAAGTTTGAAGATGACATCAAATTAGGAGGGAAAGCTAATACTCCAGAGGTCAGGATCAGAATTCAAAATGATCTTAACAGATTAAAGAATTGGGCCAAAACTAACAAAATGCATTTCAGGAAGGACAAATGTAAGATACTATGTATACTTAGGCAGAAAAAAATGAAATGCAAAGATACAGAATGGTGATACATGACTCGACAACCAACCATGTGAAAAAGATCTTGGAGTTTTCATAGACAAGTTGAACATTAACCAGTGGTGTGATGCAGCAGCAGCTAAAAAAACCAAAGAGATTTTGGGCTACATAAAAAGGGGTATAGTGTCTAGATCTAAGAAACTCATTGTGCCTCTCTATTTTGCTTTGGTTAGACCTCACCTGGAATACAGCGTCCAATTCTTAGCACCACAGTTTAAAAGAGATATTGACAAGTTGGAAGGTGTCCAGAGGAGGGCAACTAAAATTATCAAAGGTCTGGAGACTATGCCCTATCAGGAGTGTCTTAAAGATCTGAGTATGTTTAGCCTGCAGAAGAGAAGGTTGAAGGTTGAGAACAAACATGATAGCCATGTATAAATATGTGAAAGGCTGTCAAAAGGAAGAGGGGGCAGGCTTGCTTTCTACTGCCCTGGAAACTAGGACTCAGAGCAATGGGTAAAAAATACAGGAAAAATACCTGAACATTAGGAAGAACTTCCTGACTGTGAGAGCTGTTCAGCAATGGAATGCTCTGCCTTAGTGTGTGTGGTAGAAGCTTCTTCCTTGGAAGCTTTTAAACAGAAGCTGGCCATCTGTCAGGGATGTTTTGATTGTGCTTTTCCTGCATGGGATGACTAGAGGCCCATATGTCTTCCAACTCTATTATTCTATGATTCTATGATACTGAACTTCCATATTTGGTTAAGCCTGAGATTGTGCAGGTGGAACAGTTTTATTGCAATTGTCTTGACAAACATTGCTTCTCACAGGTCATAGGACCAAAAAAAACCCCAGAAGAACTACTTTAATTAATACCAGACAGGAACTTTTCCAATTCTTCACCACATTGTTGGGTTTCTTAAGATTTGATAACGTACTATAAAAAGAAAAAGAAAAAGAAAAAAAGGAAACAATATGGTGTTTGGTCTGTGTTTTTGGGACTCTTTGCATAGAATAGTTTCCAAATAGCCCAATCTTTAATGACTTACAGACAAATTTGTATCTGACTCATCTTTCATTTTAGCTAGAACAATAGCAAGCATCACAGCAGCCAAGAGAGTCTTGTGACACATGAAAGACCAACAATTTTTATTTGGCATAAACTTCAGCGGAATGTTAATCGGTAACAAGTAAACACTAGCTCTTTAGTGTGACTCACAAAGCTACACTGACAGATGTGTCTGTGTGGGAAAGAGAGCACAGAATATTTAATAGATTATTAAACATCTCCAAATCTGGAAGATTAGATGTATGAGTTTAATTTAAACAAGTGGAAATTGATGTGATAGAATCAGTGTGGTGAAATGGTTTGAATATTGGATTAGGATTCTGGATACCAGGGTTTGATTCCCTGCTCAGCCATGAAAACCCACTGGATGATCTTGGGAGATTCACGCACTCTTGGCCCCAGGAAATCACATCATAGGGTTGCCTTCAGGTAGCCATAAATCAGAAACATCTTGAAGGCACACAACAGCAATAAAGTTGGTGTGGGTTACACAAAAATTATTGCAAGGGCTAAGTTAATGTTGGTTCAAATTACATGCTATGGTAAAAATACAGGATGCAGTTGAAAATAACGTTTTACTTCTAAAGTAAGTATATATAGACCCAATCTGGCCTGGGACCAGCAGGCATAATCAAAGAAATGTAATCCTTCTTTCTCCATTTGGCTTTTACTGTCATTCTTTCTATTAAAAGCAAAGCATAAATTAATTTTCATCCACATTTTTAAAAAGGTCCTGCCATGTGAACATGGATAGTCTCAAACATTTCACTGACTTTAATCTTTGATTTCTTGTAAAACTTAATCGGCTTCACTTTTACCTTTTTGCACACTGCACAGTCTAATTCATTGTCACAATTTTCACATTCAAAATCTGTGCATACATTAAGCATTTTCTTTTTTAAAAAATTCATATCTGCATATCCCATTGCCCAGTACTTGATCAAACACAGTACCAACATTTACCAGTCAATCAATCAATAATCCTGCCTCTCCACATAGGGATTTTAAACATCAATATTTTTCCTCCCTATTTTTAAAATATCATCCTGGGGCAACACTTTTTAAGATCATAAACAGACTGTAGAGAAAGGATTAAATATCTGCACATATTGGTCCTATTCCTGATCAGTGTTGCACATAATTCTTAGAGTTTCAAACGCTATTTTTAGCTGTGTGCTACATATTTACCATTGCATGTAATGTGGCCCACAGAGATTTGCCGCAATGCATGCCTTGTGCGAGCTGCAGAAAGAATTGCAAATAATATGTGAGGAAGAACATGTACTTATAGTATACACTTCTCACATTCTTTGTTTTACAAAACTAAAGACAAACACAGGGGGTATTGTTGCTACTAAGAATTTGCAATGTACTTTTCCTGTTTTGGAAAGACTCAGGGCTGTTTCTATTGCAGCTGACACAGTTAATTGATGGTTATAATCGAGTGTATTGTTATCTCATGTATATAGTAAGCCACTGTGTGTTTGTACTTTGAGCATTGCATTCTATACTTCATTTGGGGCTCGATTTGAGCTGAAAAAGCCTTTGGTTGGTGCCGGAGCAGCGTCCTGAAGATAAAGATTGTTGACGGAAGACAAGGTCACTCTATGGACTACTGAGTAAGAGAGATTGTATATTGTTTTTGTTACAAGTCTGCTTATCGCTGTTGAATGAAGAAAACTCTCCGAATATATTGTTTATGTTACTTTTTGGTGAGAACAATTCGTCTGTTTGTTTTTGTATGCTGCGAATACAACTTCATTTTCTTTTCTACTTAAAGCGAAAGACTCATGTGTTTTATTTTATGAGTTACTTTATCACACGTAGAGTTACAAGGGCTAGAGTCATTCTGCAGGCTACTTATGCTAAACACTGACAGGTATATATCACACTGTTTGTGTGGTTGAGACATGAGCATTTATACTCACTTGTGAAATGAATAAATGCCATATTCAGCTCCTGAGTGTGAAACTTGGTGATATATTTCACATTTTTCTAAAAGACATATTTCCTCAAGTGATGAATCACATCCACTACAGAACAAGATTCCTGCCATCTATGTATCCTGCATTTAATATCTTTGTTTTGTGATTGTTTACATGAAGGTAAACATGAGCTTAATATTCAAGTCTAATTGCAAAGATGTACCTATCTGGGGGGAAAATCAATTATAGGATTAAAAACAGATTTATTTAATTTCCCTAGCATCTACTGTATTTTCTGGTGTATAAGACTACTTTTTAACCCAAGAAAATATTCTCAAAGCCAGGGGTCGTCTTATATGTGGGAGTCGTCTTATATGCGGGAGTCGACTTATACATCAGGAGTCATCTTATATGTCAGAAGTCATCTTATAGAGCGGGTGCTGAAACTTCCAATCCGGATTGGAGAATCTGCGGTTGCCGCATATGGTGGGGGAAGCTCAAAAATGGCAGTGGCCACGTCCCTGCTGTATGCAGCAACTGTATGAAAGCATTAAGGGCAATGCTGTACAAGTACAGTTGAAGAAAATCCATTCATCAGGATTCATGGACTTAATGTGGTCCCAATGGTGACTCTGGGCCCAGAAAAACACATCTATTTAAGCTGTCTGGCCCGCCCTTGTATCCTATTATTGTACCTTCTCCTCTGCCTCTCAGATCTCGCTCCTGAAGACTGCAGTGAAGCGGTGCAGATGCACATGTGTGAGATTTGAGAGGCAGAGAAGAGGGCACAGTAATAATAAAATTACCATATTGAAATCAAATCTGAAGCTTTTTAAATTTTTATTTGGTGTGCGTTGGAAGAGGGGTAGTCTTATTTGGCAAGTATATCCCAAACTCTATATTTTAACCAGAAAAGTTGGGGGTCGTCTTATACGCTGGAAAATACAGTAGTTTTAACCAGAATTATATTAGAGAATAATAATGGATCAAGGCTTATGCATCTTTCCAATTTTATTTTTCAAAAAAGGAACAATAGTCATTGCAATATGCCTGAACTCCAATAAACATTTCAGAAGCAGATGTGGTCTAGAGATAATCCCTCATAGCTATTCACCAAACAGCTAGATGCTTCATAGTACTTTTTCCAAGCACTTCAAACAGTATATATCAGTTGCAGATATTTTAATAAATAATATGTCAGAGCATGGGAAATTAACTTTCACAAGTAAATAGCTACTATTAGTGTTCCATATTATGGACTCCTTGGATGTTGGAATATTTGCATATACAACTTGATGATAGGGCACAAGTCTAAACATAAAATGCATTGATGTTTCACATACACATACGACACATATCTTGAAGGTAATGTTACACACATTCTTTTTCAAAAATGTGTGTATAAAACACAGTCTGTGAACAATGGACCATCAAAAGCAAACATGTTACAATCTCACTGTCCCATACGTACAATTTTGGATTTTGGAATTCTGGATAAAGGATACTCTGGGTAAGGGATAAGTACTAGGACATACCAGTGGCATAAGAAGCCTTGAAGCCAATGACTTCCATATGATGGTCACTGACAAATTCCAGCAGCATGGTACTTTTAGAAGATGTTACAGGGTACAGTTGCCCCACAGGACTTGTCCAGTAGCATCTTGTCTAATTTGCTGATGCCATCATATACCTTCACGTAGTCAGCTGTACAGCCCATTGAGTACTGCAGGTCAAACACCTCAAATGTCAGCAATACCTGTTTAGGAAGCGGAAGAAACTCACAGTTGTGGATGTTCTGAGATTCCTCCCCTATTATCCCATACTCCTAGACCTTCCTTGCAAATATTCAGTGCATGTGGAGTTTCTGAGGAAATGCAGCACTTTTGGCAGACAAAACAAAGATCCTAACCTAACTTGATACATTTACATACTGGAAGTGCTATATATTGTAGAAATGCTGGCAAATTTTGCATGCAGTGATAATTCCTTCATGAATTATTATAAAGCTTCAGGGCTAAGATTTTAAAGAACTGTGTAGTGTATCATTATTCAATTAACACAAATTGTTCAATTGTATGAAGAAGAAAACCGTGATTCTAGCATTCATCCTGATGCCCAAATATTAATTAGCTGAGCAAACACAGATTTATGTAGTAATTATAGTCTGAAATAGATGATTATAATGTAGTTTCTAAATTCTTATCATGTAAATGCCTAAATTTTTTAACCTGGATAAGAAAAGACTCTTATTTCATTCCTATAGTAATGATAAAGTATTCAATCTTATATTTTGTTCATATAACCTCTCTAGAGCAGTGGTTCTCAACCTGTGGGTCCCCAGGTGTTTTGGCCTACAACTCCCAGAAATCCCAACCAGTTTACCAGCTGTTAGGATTTCTGGAAGTTGAAAATCAAAACATCTGGGGACCCACAGGTTAAGAACCACTGCTCTAGAGCATAGTTACATGCTTATCCCTTCAGATGTTCGCTACTAGGGAAAATAGAGCAGCGATGAAAAATCAAAGAAAAAATTGAAATAAAGATTCAAAAGGAGTGACTTTCACTTCTCATTCCAAGCCTACCCCTTCATCTAAAATATCCTACAGCTACTATTAATTATACAGTTGGGCACAATAAAGACCGGGCAAGAATATCAAAGATAATGCAGAAAAGCACATATAATTCTCTGCCCGAGTGTGGCGGAGGCTCCTTCTTTGGAGTCTTTTAAGCAGAGGCTGGATGGCCATCTGTCAAGGGGTGTTTTAAATGTGATTTTCCTGCTTCTTGGCAGGGGGTTGGACTGGATGGCCCACAAGGTCTCTTCCAACTCTATGATTCTATAATTCTAAAAGGGAGCTATCCTAAATCATAGATGAATGGCTGGAGCATCCACAATTTCTAGAGATCCTCTGACTCCCCTTAGTCCCTAGGTCGGAAATCCCAGGAAAATGCTCCACACACAGGCCCCATCTACACAGACATACAAAATCCAAACTATCTACTTTGAACTGGATTATATGAGTCTACCCTGCCATATAATCCAGTTCAAAGCAGATAAAAATGGATTTTATATGGCAGTGTAGGTGGGGCCTGAGTGTGGAGCATTTTCCTGGGATTTCCAATCTAGGGGCTTTTAATTTGGTAACACATAATTTATAACCATGATTAACCATGGCGAATGATTGTGCTCAGGGGCTTCCCAACTGTAAGAAATTTTCTTCTAAACATTTATTTTAAACTTCTGCTAAACTTGAGGTTCTACAGATCTTACTTATACTTTCTCCATTTTACTGTTTACGTTGAGCTATCAGGGATGGTGTATTTTTCACATTTATCTATATTTCCAATATAGACATACAGACCCTAAGGAGAACCTATCATGGGATTTTCTTGACAAGATTTGTTCAGTGCCTTTACCTGAGGCTGAAAGTGTGACTTGCCCAAGGTCACCTAATGGGTTTCCATGGCAAAGTAGAAATTCAAAACCTGATCTCCGGAGTCATGCCCAAACCTCTGCATAAACAGATGCTCAAGTCACTCCTGACACAAAAAAGAAAAAAATGAAAACATTAAATAAATGCAAAGTAGCCATTTACCATGTATTGCCTGTGGGTGGCAGTATTGCACAGGTGATGTGCTATCAAAACACAAACGTTCCTTGTGGTATCCATAAACACTAGTTTGTTTGCTTGAAGGGGAAAAGGCATGGTTGAACAATACCTTTAAAAGGATAGGCTTGAATGCCTACATGTAACTCCCCCCCCCCTCTCTCTCTCTCACACACACACATATATACATACACGCACACCAGGAAGGGGAAAAAAAGGAAATTCATTGAATGACCCAGAGGGAGGCTGCATATATGTAAACATCCGATGTACAGATCTTCTGTAGATGTGAGGTATCATGTAAGACATTCTGTGAAGGTTGAAGATATTTGTAGAAAAACCCAGAAATAATAGCATCAGAGCCTATTGCGTTCAACCTTTTATTTAATGCAAAAGGTTTATTTAATGCAAAAGGTGGGGATTGCTCTGCTCTCTTTTCGAAGATGTCTAGAGAAAGAGGCCAACTACTTGTTTAGTTAAGTGGCTCCATCATCAAACAGTTCCTGTCAAGACATTTCTTCTTATATTCAATCTAAGCAAATCTGCCCCTTCATCTCTGTGGCAGCCATTTAGATCTTTAAAGAGTGTGATCATGTCCTCCCTCCCATCATCTTCTCTTTACCAGGATGAACATGACCAGATCCTTCAACCTCTCATATATTTTGCTCTCCATCCTTATTGCCCTTCTCTGAATCTGCTCCAACTTGTCTATACAGGCAGTCCCCAAGTTACAAACAAGATAGATACAAATTCAACTTAAGAACAAACCTATAGAACCTAAGTCAGAACAGGTACGTTTTTAAGATTCATCACCAAGATGCAATAAATCTTGCCAACTGGAAGGTTGACAGTTCAAAGCCTGAGTCAGGGTGAGCTCCTGGCCTTTAGCCCAGCTTCTGCATATAAAGCAGGTTTGGTACTTTTCCGTGCAAAAAGTACAGTCAGAGAGTGATGCTACATGCGTGTTTAGCTTTGAAATGCGGGTTTCTGTGCCAAGAATCAGACAGGCACTTGCAATATGAAAATAACACTGTGATTGAAGCATTCTAATACACCCTGTGCCTGACTTGAGATAACATAGGCTAGATGGGTGAAAGCAGTACAGATTGTGCTATGGGAGAACTTAATGCG
Organism: Anolis apletophallus; assembly: GCA_030556195.1. Lineage (NCBI taxonomy): Eukaryota > Metazoa > Chordata > Lepidosauria > Squamata > Anolidae > Anolis > Anolis apletophallus. Next base: position 57,760,384 of record JARBWK010000002.1, read on the forward strand.
AATAGAGAAAGCACTGCGCATGACAGAGAGTCTGACCCCCTCCGTTGCTGGCACGGAGCCTGGAAGTCAATGTTTCAACTTAGGGAACATCAGAGACTCAGGATTGATAGCTGTACTGTGAGAAAGAACTAACTTATAACTGACTATTGTTCTCATTCAGAGGTGTGACTTAAAGATGTGATGCTAATGATGCTAATGAAAATGCACTGTTTATTGGATTAATGAAATGTCATGAAAGCAACAGTAATCACCAGCCAATTATGATTGTTTTTATCCATGAAGAAGGGGTGGGCTTAACTGAAATGACTCCATTGTGGTATAAATGTCTTTGTATGGAAAGTGACGGGTCTTTTGCCCCTGATTGCAGCGAGTTCTGCTGGCAAGAGCCCACCAGCTGGTGCCAGAAATAAACCTTTTTTGATTTTCACCTATTTCACAGTTGCCGTGTGTTCTTCCTCACCCTTGTACCCGCACGATCAGGTAGCTTGGTAAAGTTAACTTGGTACTTGGAGTTCCATAACTCCTTAATTTGGCTGCTTCATTTGGTGACCCCGACGTGATCTAAAAAGGTATTTAGACGGGTCTGTGGTGAGGAAAACAAGCACGGTCCCCATCGAGGACAGCGTCCGCTCCCAGGCTAGTAAGGTGAGGCGACCCAGGAGGGCTGGGAGGGGCCCCGCCTATTTTTTTCATCTTTTTGCATTGAGCCGGCCGCCTGGTTCGCCCCACACGAACGCCTGTGGACCCGGGAGAGACTGCAACTAAAGTTGTAGGTGAACTCAAAGCCTGAAGGAAGGGGCAGCTGGGAAGCAGCCCCTTGAGAGCCGGCAGGTGTAAAAGTCCGGGGACACAGTAACAAGGTGCCCAGCCGTTGTGGGCTAGCAAACCGGCACAAGCGCGCAGAGAGTCGGAGGCGACGTCAGGTCCGTTCGCCAAGAGCCGACGCAAATCGAGTGGTGACGCGGGAGGCGAGACGCGAGTCCCGGGTCTTCAGGAGCTGGCAAGTATAGTTTCTTTCAAGCACTTAACACTGAGGGAACACACATTGGGGTTGGGGAGAGCACTGAAGTGGGGTTTGATCTTAGGCAAGAGAAATGGGGAGTGCAGGATCAAAGCAGAAGAAAGAGACCCCTTTGCAATGTGTGTTAGATAACTGGGATAGGTTTTGCCTGTTGGCAGTAGAAGGAAACCCCCAAGAGATGAAATCTTTTGAACTTAGTAATCTGTGCACAGAAGTTTGGCCGTCCGTCCGTGGGATCGGATGGCCAAGCACAGGGACTTGGGATTGGGATAAGTGTCAGCAACTTGAGGATTATTGTTACGCAGTCCATCCAAACGACCAGTGGATTTATTCTGCCACTTGGGAACGCATGGTCGCACAAGGGGTTTGGTGGGCTGGCCCAAAGATCCGTGAGAAGAAAGGGTGCTTTGTAAACAGGAAGGTAGAAAGAAAGCCTCCGGTGTTGCCGGCAAGATCTCCCCCTTAAGGAGAAGACAGAGAGAGAGACACATTGCCCCAACCGAGCATGGGAGCCGCCACTGCGCCTCCGCTCTACGCCAGTTTGAATGCCCCTGTTCAAGCTCCAGCCATGTCCCCACCCGTGGGACAGGCTCGGCCGTCCAGATGACGTCAACGGCCGTGACGCAATCTGAGGCGGTCCCGGCTGTTCTTACTGCGCCAATCCCGTCTGTCCCCGCCTCGCCGCTCCCGGCAAGCCCAGAGTTTCTTCCTGTTCCCGTCGCGCCAATTTCAACTCCAGTAAATTTCCCAATGACTTTCCAATTCGAATTAGGGAGCCAGGCAAATGCGGGTTCAAGCGGGACGTTTCCGTCTGCCAGAGCAGCGTCCCAGCCCGCGCCGGTCCCTTCATTTCAGACACCGGCAATAGTGACATCCCCTGTTTCCCCTTCAGAAAGGGACCTGTTTTGTGAAGAGCCGCCTGCCTATCAGGCCCCTCTCTCCATGAAGATTAATTACCCCCTGGAAGAAGCAAGAGAGGTAGAGAGAGAAGCGAGATGTCCAACCCCTGGCGCTGGCAGGATGATAGTGCACCCCCAAAGCAGAGAGGGAGAAGAGGATGAGTGCCCCGAAGCAGCAGGGAGGTTGATTGCGCGACCCCCCACAGTGCAGCGGAGCAGATCCTTTGAATCCATAAGAGCGATAGAGCGCTCGCCGGATTTACACAGAAGGCACAGCGTAAGACGAGTCGCTTCCCCAATGAGGACCAGAAGTAAAACCAGGGGGCAGGAAGCAAGGGAAGAAGAAGAGGTGGAGAGAGGGGCATTAGAGTGTCCTATCCGGCAGGTCCCACTACTGGACGTGCATAACAGGGTCCAACAAGCTTATCAAATAGTTCCGTTTTCTTCTTCGGACATTTTTAATTGGAAACATAATACCCCCCCCCCCCATATTCTGAGCAACCTCGTGCTATGGGGGATCTCCTTGAAGGAATTATGGCTACCCATGATCCCACCTGGTGGGATTGTAAACAGCTGTTAAATGCCCTGTTCACTGCGGCAGAGAGAAGGTGCATCATCAACCAGGCCAGATTGATAGCTCAAGAGGGACATGGGCAGATAGAAGCTGTTGCATTTGGGAGTGCTAGGTTCCCAGTGGAACAAGATCCAGGATGGGATCCGAATCATGTGGATCAGAGGGACAGAATTAAAGACTATCAGCAAATTCTCTTAAAGGCCATCAGACAGGGTCCACCCCGGCCTTCTAGTATCCAAAAGATACAAGGAGTGCAACAGGATAAAGTTGAGACGCCTGCTGCTTTCCTCGAGCGTTTGGAGGAAGCTTACAGAAAATATAGCCCTTACAACCTAGAGCAGAATGATGGGAGGGTTGCTCTCACACAATCCTTCATCTCTCAGTCATCCCCAGACATCAGAAAGAAAATACAGAAACAGCCAGGGTTTTTGGGCAAGAACTTAACTGAATTGTTGGCAATTGCGGATCAAGTGTTTATGGCCAGGGAGCAGGTAGAAGAAGAGAAGAAGGATAGGATAGGAAGAAGAGAGAGGGATATAGAGTTTTGGTGAGCATGTTTGAAGAAAGATCAGCCAGAGGAAGAGGAAATGGTCGTGGCAGAGGGTCAGGAAGAGGAAACAGTGGAGGACAGTTTAAGTTGGGTCGAAATCAGTGCGCTCGTTGTAAGAAAGAGGGCCACTGGCAAAAGACTGTGTGGAGGAAATGTCAGAGGAAAGTGATGCTAGTACCAAAAGAGTCAAAATTCCAGCCAGAGGATCAGGAAAGCCTAGAGGAAGAGGCAGAGGAAGTTATAGGCCTTATCAGAAGGCTGTTGTGGCTGCTGCCATGCAGGAAGAAGAAGAAGAGGAGGAAGTTGAGTGGGAAGATGAATGTTGAAGTGTTGGCAAGGCTTTTCTGTTACTTGACCCAGAGGAGCCGTTGGTTGCCGTAGATGTGGAAGGTCAACGTATAAAGTTCCTAGTAGATACCGGCGCGGACAAATCTGTAGTGAACAAGAAACTAGCACCCCCTAGTGGTCAGCACATCAAGGTTGTTGGAGTGACAGGAAAGCCACAGAAATGTCCTTTGTTACAGCAAAGAAAGTGCAACATTGCTGGGAGAGAGGTGATACATAAGTTACTGTATGTCCCAGATTGTCCAATCCCTTTACTTGGGAGAGACATTCTGGCGAAGATAAGGGCAAGGTTGGAATTTTTGAAAACAGGCCAGTTGGAGCTCACAGTCCCACAGCAAGAAGAATACAGATTGTTTAGATTGCAACAAGTTAGAAAGAAAGATACAGTTTGGTGCTGGGACCAAACTCCCAGGGTCTGGGCAGAAGATAATGAACCAGGAATGGCGATAAATGTTGCCCCTGTGGTGGTAGAGATAAGAACTGGTCAGCTTCCCGTGAGAAAGGCCCAATACCCGATAAGTAGAGATGCTGTGGAAGGAATCCAAGAAGAGTTACAAAGATTGTTACATCATGGGATTATTGTCCATTGTGAGTCAGCTTGGAATTCAGTCCTCCTCCCTGTTCGAAAATCAGATGGAAAGTATCGCATAGTGCAAGACCTTAGAGCTGTCAATCAAGCTACAGTGACATTAACCCCTGTTGTCCAAAATCCATATATAATGATGAGTCTAATACCAAGCACAGCTGCTTGGTTCTCTGTATTAGACTTACGTGATGCATTCTTCTGCATTAGGCTAGCTCCTATCTAGCCTAATGCAGAAGAAGAAGCTATCTAAGAAGAAGCTGGAGAAGATGCCCAGCCCTGCCCTCCAAATCAAAGAGCGAACGAAGACGTCTACACTCAAGGTGAGCGCAGACAGGTGAAGTCGCCAAAGGACTCGGGGGATGGATGGCCCCTGAATCCTCCTTCCAACTGGAAAAAAAGCTCATAGCGCCCACCCATTCCCCTTCCTAGCAGGGGACTGGCACCTCAGCCACCTGCCCCTCCTCCACCTGCTGACGGAGCGAGGCGGGGGCGAAGACGGAGAAGGAGACGCGCAAAGGGGCACACTCACGCAGTAGATTCAAACTACACACCCCGAACCTGAGGGGCGGCCTGATACCAACAGGAGTTGGGAGAACAGGCGGGCTAAGAGAAGGGCAGGGAAGGCCTTGAGGCGCCGGCGAAAGAGAGCAGCCACCAGAGCATGCACCGAGACGACGACATCGCCCCAGCCAACAGGTCTCTATGCCCCC